>JAAAKE020085634.1:0-22286 GCA_010014785.2 Anisolabis maritima | reverse complement strand
GTTTGTCTTTTAAATATATATATATATATATTTAAAAGACAAACATGCAATTAAATGCAATTATATTGACCAAAAAAAAAAAAAAATCTTAACATGGTTTACAACTCTATTGTGAGCCACATTGATTAAATAAAGCATTGGGACTCATGCGGCCTTGGTATATATATTATACATCATATAGATGAAAAAATGGTGGTTCCTATCTTTCAATTTATAAAAATATTCCACAATTTTTAAATATAAATTTTAAATGTTCAAGATTTTTTTGTAACCTCCTCTACGCTTCTAATTTTGCAGTGCGGTGCGTTCCACCTCAGAAAGACTATCTTAGACTCCAAAATAAAATTGAAAAAAAAAAAAAAAAAATTAATAATAAGAAAGAGAAGAAGAAGGAAAATATCAGATAATTTTATAATGTTTATTAAATGAAGGAAAAATTTAACATTTTATAAATTCTATAAACTTTTTTTTTCACTTTTTCTTTGGAACCTAAGATAGTCTTTCTGAGGCGGATCGCACCGCGCTGCAAAATTAGAAGCGTAGAGGAAGTTACAAATATTGATAGGGCCTTTAATTAAAGGATTTTCCCCTAAAATAATAATATTAATAATTTAGAAAATTTGAGTCAATATTATAATCTTTATAAAATGAAGGAAAAAATCAAAATTTTTATAATTTTTTTTTTTTTTTTTTTTAATGGAAAAAAGCCTTTAATTAAGGACAAAAACCCTCATGCCAAATACAAAAAAATCATTTCACCGGTTGGTTACCCCTAGTGTATCAGGCACTGTAGGAACCCATCACCTCCTATCGCCGGATCTGACTCCTTGTCCAATTCCCTGTGCACATTTTTGGGAGTGAGAGTTTCACAAGATATGGCCCCGTGAAGGCTAAGAAAATCATGATGCGCGATAAATTTTTGGGACTCTTTTTTACCGTCCCCCTGCTGACTGATTTGCTTTAAATTTTAATAACTCTTTTGCCACTCCTAGGGCTATACATTTATTAAGTTTCATCCTTTTCTAATTAGTGGTTCCAGGGATATAAGCCAAAAGCTACACACACACACATACATACATAAAGTTTTTTTCATTTTGATCTGAAACTTAAAGATATTTAAAAAAATTATTTTTATGATTATATTACTTTCCCCTTACTATTATATATAATAGTGCGGGAAAGTAATAAAACCCTGCCTCTATTTTGATTTTGATTCTAAATAATAGAAACTAATATATATATATATTTTCTAATTAATAATTAGGAGTCAAGGAAAGGATATTTTGGTTAATAATTCGATTAATGTAAAATATTATGTAGTACCTATAGATATTACTTATTATCTTCAATTCAAAATATGTTCCTAAAATTTCCAATTTCAAACTATTCTTTAATTTCCAACTCAACGATTTCTTCAAACTTAGAAATACAAAAGTCTTTCGTATAAGTAATTGCATCTGCGTATCGTCTATAAACATTACAATCAATCATAGTAAAACATAGCGCTGTAATTAATTTTTGTAAACAAATTTCGGCTTCGGGTGGCATTCGAGCCTCATCTCTCTAGGATGAGAACCAGCCCAAAAAACATTTAACAAATAATAAATTAATTGCGTAATAAATCATTTAAATTTAATTAACGTAAATTAATTTTATTAATATTTGTAAAAAAGCGCAGGCGCGTATCGAACCACTTGTAAATACACTATGAAAGAATATTGTGGCATTTTATAAAAATGGTTGCTTTTACTGTTTCCCCAAATAAGGAACGAACTGAAACAGGGTTGTGTAATATATTCACTTCGGATTGACTTTCAAAAGTCGATTTGGAGCAAATTGCTTGGGAGAGACCCTCTGTGAATTCGAAAGTCCCCAACAGACTGATATTATCTCTTTTCTGACTTCTGTCCTGTGATTTATTTCTCATTGATATCAAAACCCCTTGCGAAATCCGATTTTATATATATATATATTTATCCCCACTCCAACCTTTTTTTCTTCCTCTATTGACTTGCATTGGCAATTTTTTTTCTCTCTTTCTCCTTCCTAAGAGCAAATGATTCATTTATATAATAAAATTTAATGGTTTTGATTGACATAAAAATTGGATCTCTATAAAAGTCTTTTAATCGTTTGTAGATTGACGTGTTATAATTCATTGCATTTGTCTTGTGGATAAAAACTAGATGAGTTCAGAGGCAATGTTAAATCAATCTAGATCAATTACGATAAATGGTATGGTTTTTATAATCCTAATCTGAATTGAAATAAATCTCTTCATAAGCCCTAAAAAATACACTCAGCTCGTTAAAAATTCAATTGCTCGTAAAATCAATTTACTATTTATTTATTTATTTAATTCTTTCAAATGAAATATATTCCTTGAAAAAAGAAACTTGCACAAAAATATTTTAATTCACTCCTTTATTTATTTATTTTTTTTCTTAAAAACCTAGCAATTGTAAGTCAATTAAAATGTGAAAATATTTAAAATTTATCATCAAATATCACTCTATGACTTATCTTCTTCTCGTTTGCATTTTTATTTTTTATGCCAACCCCGAATCAAGGGGACAAGTCAGACAAAGAAGAAAAGTAATTTTGACTTTTAGAGATTTTTAAACATGAGAACGAATAGACTTTTTATAAAACGAATCAAATGTTTTCAGTCTGATTCATACATGGAGAGTAAATTCGGTTAAATAGATTTTTACCAAATTTCATAAATTCAAGCTTTAATTTGATTAACTCGTGGTGTAGTTAGTAATTTAAAACAATAACAATTTAAAACTCTTGAAATGTCATTCTTATTAGGATATTTATATAAAAATTCATTCATCCAAATTTGTTTTACACATATTCATAGAAAGGTATTCTGTGAGAAAATGTGGCCCGATCAGTTTTTTCACCAATTTTTCATTGTTGGATAATATTTCATTCGTTTATTTTTTTGGAATTATTTGCTTAACCCACCTCTTAGACACAGACCACCTTGTATTCTTTGTCCCTGTTAGGGATAAATTTTCCCTTTCTTACTTCAAGAAGAGACATTGATATGCACTTTTTTCTAATTTGGAATTATGTTGTAATTCCTTTTGATAGTAGTAGTATTTTTTTTTATTATTTGATTTATTTTTCAAATATTGTTTCCTCTTGCCCTTTCAGTGGAGTTGTTGATTTTTATCAAACTGAATATGGCCACCATTAGGACCATTTCTTATTTAATTTTTAATTTTATAGTTTTTTCAACTATAGAGAGCAGACTTATGAATATATTGACGAATATTATGACTTCTCTTATTCCTAAGATCCCCCTACCCAAGTTATAGGATTTGGTCTTCCTTAACAGCAATTCTGGTGGCCATTTTTCATTATATATATATTGTCTTTTCTACTCAAACCATTAGATGTACGATAAATTATTTAAATAAGATTACCACATTAGTTGTCCGTCCTTATTTAAATCCATTGGTAGTCAATTTCCTCGCTTAGGACGGGAAGCGAACCACTGACTCTTAGATCACGAAGTTGGATCTTTTCCTCTGAGCTAAGAGACCGGGGCATATATTATATTTATATTAATTTACAATTACCTCTTATAAATATTTATTTCGAATAAGACAAACTTTTCCAGTAAGAAAGTGCAAGAAATTTTAAATAGTGAGTATTTAGAAATACTCGTGAACTCGTCGGTAGCTTAAAGAGTAGAATAACGGACATGAAATTCGAAAATCCTAGGCTCGAATCCCGGGGCGGCGAGCATTTTTTCCTCATGAAAAGTAGTTTCTTTATTAATAGAAAAAAAAAATTAAAATTATATTCCATTGATTTATTAATATATATCTATATTAAATATTTATTTTCAAAAAAATAATTTTATTAATTTTTTTGATTTTGATTATACGTAAAATCCCTTTTACATGTAGTATTTATTTTGTATTTGATCAGAATTGGATATTTTTTATAGAGTGAAGTTTTGCACTATTAAGAGTAGTCCATCTATTGATGACGTGATTCAAAGTCCGATTAATAGAAGAAGAAAGCAAATTCTTTATTTTTAATTGACTGATTTGTTTTAGATTTCCTTCGTCCTTCACAAGGTTATTTCCGAAGGTCACCCATCCAAAATTTATACCCGATTCTTTTACTTGGGATGTAGAATGATGCAGTGATGCTTAAGTCCAAGGCCGACAACTTTTGTATTTACTTTCTAATAAATAAATATGTCCCGTCTTCACATGACAGGGAAAAAATTTATTAGGAAAAAAAATTTATAATGAATTTAATTAAATTACATAATTTATAAATATATAAATTATCATTTTGATTTTTATAATTTTTTTTAATTTCTTTTTTTTATTGATAAAATTATCGGCACACTATCGGAAATTTTTCCTTTTGTTTTATATCACACGACAGGCCAATCTGATTTTCCGTCTCCTGACTTCATTAAACTAGCAAGAGTAGAATATATAGAAATAGACAATAAAAGAAAAATATAAAATAAATAGAAAGGACTAGAGTTACCAAGACGAGGTCTTTAAGTTTTACAACACCCTGTCCCTGAGGAGAGTTCTCTCCTCACGTATCAAAAGTCAGTGGTTGGCTTCCCCTCCTGAACGACAAAAATTTATTTATACTATATCGGTCACCAATTCATCAAACGGAGTCTAAATGGCCTAAGATGCCGAAAAAGACTTGCTTCAGTGCTAAGATGTTCGATCAGAAAAAGGGAACTCTTCTAACTTCTTCCTTTTCTTAAGTATGTCGCTATTTCTTATTTCAAATAGCTCTCTAACATAAGCTAGTATGATCTCCAATACCATTACCACCCAGGCCTCTTAGGCAGATATGCTAACCACTGCCCTATGAAGAAATCATCTAAAATAAATCAGAGAGAAATATTTTTATATAAATTCTGGAGCAAATGGATGGAATGCCGAAGGCTAGAGATCGTTCCAAAAAACGCTTAAAGATTTTTAGTAAACATAAACAAAAAAAAAAGTAAATTTAAATGTGAAATAATTTTTTTTTTATTTATTTCATTGATCCTCAAAGGATCTAGAAGAAATCTCATCTCCCTTAGGCTAGATCATAGTTTCCCAAAAAATTTTCATCTACGGCCCCTTTTCGAAAAAAATCACTCACCGCCCATTTATGAGAGAAACAAGAAAGGTGAAATGTAGATACATTATTTCTGTAATCTGTCTATTTCAAATGAATAAACTGAAAGCCCATTTAATAAATTAAATAAATTGAACAAAAGATTAACAAAGCATTTAAAATAACAAAATAGCATTTGATTGCATAATGAATAAAATTAAAAATTTGAGAAGAATGAACTTGGTGCAATTATATTTTGTCCGGTTCTCTTTTTGACTTTGATCGCCCCTTTATTTTTATAGAACGCCCCCCCCCCCCCCTATTGAACCTGAGCCTATCATCGCCGCTTCCAAAAGGACGATATCGCCCAGTTTGGGAACCTATGAGCTAGAGGAATCCCTTTGAAAGTTCAGTTCTCAGAATGTCGCAAGAGCTGGAGCGCGCTGGATGGGCCTGCACGCAGTTGCACGCGTGCTAACGGGAATGCAATGGGCCGGTCACTGCAAGGGGCTCAAGGGCGAGCAGAAGAGAAAAATTCTCATTCAAGATCCCTCACTTAACGGTTGATTTGCCAATTTATGATTCCAAAGCGATTTATTTATTTATTTATCAAAACGGACAAAAGGAGCGCTCCGCGTTCTTGTCAAAATAAAAAATAAATAAATAAATAAAATAAACTGAGGAAATATTCACAAAGTGTAAATTCCTAGTAAGGAAGACGGCGCATTCTTCAAAATCTCACATTATTTAGATTTATTTCTACTATAAAAGATTAATTAGACCATATCATTGAAAAATTATGTGAATCAGGCAAAAAGGACAAAAATCTCTTTTGTTTATCATGATTATTTCCTAAAAAATATTTTACTTCTTAATATGAAGGACTGACTGAGTCCCTGCGATTCTCAGGCCTCAACGCGAGGTCTCCCACTCAGAGAGGCCGGAAACACTTGTAACGAAATGCTCGTATAAAAATTAGAAATTATCAAGCTAGAATGAAAAAAATGTCTCTATTTACATGTAGAGACCAGAAAGTGAAGTTAAAAAAAAAAAGAAAGGATTCATAAATAAATTTTGAAAACCTTTTTGCAAATTTTTCAGGGGTTTAATGTTTTATACTTAATAAATTACTAGGGTCCTGGTTGCAGATTTCTAATAAAAAGCTTATTAACGAAAACGAAACATGCATAGACCTTAACTGAAGACAGATGTGAACCAAACTTATTAAGAACTTTAAGATGTCGGACGTATCGTTTAACCTTCCTTTGTAAAGAAAATTGTTGGTAACGTGACCGGTCATCGGTTTAGAAAAAGTATAGTGACAGACTATGCTTGATTATATGGTCAGGTCATATGGGCAATTACGCAAACGTTAAATGACAAAATGCAAAAAATCGTATCATCGTTGCGTTTTCATTATAAGGATTTTCTACATTTGCACTTTGTTAGTATGTGGATGGCAACTACCCTTCCCAAACTAAGGCACGGAGTCTTTCTACACTTTTAAGAGAAATTTTTATATAAATAGCATTTTTTGTAGCAAATTTAGAGATCTTCCTATGTTTTTTAGTTAACCAGTAAAGAAAAAATTTAACTTAAGAATTTCTATATAAAAAAACCATAGTAAAATTTGCTAAGTTAAGATTTCCAATTGATTTATAGCTGTCTTCCCACTCTAAGAGCAAGATTGCCGATTTGTTCACTCTTTCGTTTATATCATATTATTGACATATAATTTATGCCAATTCGTAATCCCTATATAATGAGACAAGAAAAGAGGAAGATTATGATTCTTTGAATTGATGTATACGACCATTGCTATACCTATACTAAAAAATATTTTTGTAAGGGAAAGAAATGTTTTAAATTCTGACATAAATCCTCAAAAGGGACCCAATTTAGATTCAGAAAATAATAATTTTGTATTTTTACGGATTTTATGAAGATAAAGTGATGAAATGATTTCCTATACTGTCCATTGATGTAGAGCTTAAGCTTCAATAGTACGCGCTTGCACCTTTCTAAGAAGATATAACAATACCGTTCAAAAAGAGCCATTGGGTTGTCTACCAACCAAACACGAACAAATTCACCAACCCTTTCCTAAAGAATGAAATCTTATTGGTGTGTGTTAATTCTACCATCCAAACAAAAAAGAGAAAGACCTCAAAGCAAGTACCTTGTCTCTTTTACCTTCTTGTTTAGTCTTAAAATAGAAATCCGCTCAATTTTTAAATTAAAATAATTTCTAGGAAGATACTCCATCTAAATATTCATATAGATTGAGTTTAAACGGTGCAATTATCCTGACGAATCCCCTAGATAAATGCACATTTAGTAAATAAAGGCAGGCTGAGTGAGCCGCCCTTTCCCAAACTTGTTAAACAGCCTCTCTTTGAATAATGAACGGTGATTGTGTTTCCTCTATCATCATGCAGGTATAAATATATAGAATAATGTAGACTTAAGCGAGCAATTACCTGATCTAAATATCACACACACCCTGTGGTGTGTCGAACCCACAGGAAGGTCAACCCACGAATATTCCCAAGGTTTTGAGGTTTGAGCCTAACTCAATACAATACCATAATCATCGCGAATCAAATGGACTACAATTGTATTGTTTTGCTCTACTCTATAGAAGTAATGCCAATAAAAACATGATTCACTAATAGATTTGAATGAATAAAGAAAAAAAAAAAAATCAAAAAATGTAAATTTATCTATTGAATATTCAAAGATTTAATTTAAATTTTATATCAATTGTGTTAGGTAATAATTTTCAATAAAAGAATAAATGAATATGATTTTTGAAAAGAACTTATAACGAAGGCAGCACTTTAATCACACCTTTAGTGAGAATCGAAAAAAAAATCCATCTGTGAAATTTTGGATAGAAATCATTTCAAGAAAATATGATTTGTTATAAATCGAATCACAAATAAAAATAAAATAGGAGTAAATATACCGTAAATATATCAAAAGAGAGACAATACTTATTTAAGTCAATTGTTAGGTTGTATGGCTAGTATAAAGATTTCTCTTAGCCCTGCTTTTGCTTACCTTTTCTCTTCTCCTCCTTTGTTACTCTGGACATCCTGTTGTCAATTTTTAAGACACTTCTTGAGGAACTTGATATCTGCAAATTAAAAATAATAATTTCAAAGAACCTCTTAAAATAAAATTAAACAAGAGGATTATGAAGCAACGTTTGCACAAATGGCATTTTTATTCGAAGATATTGAGGAAAATATATATATGGCTCAGCCAAAAAGTTTCGAAGCCGGAAACAAAAAGAAAGTGTGCAAATTAAAAAAATCTATCACAAAAAGAATTTTTAAAAATATTTTTTGTCTAAAATTTAATTAATAATAATTAATAAGTGTGTGGGTTCGGATCCAGGGCAGTCCGATGAACATTTATTTAAATCAATTGGATATAAATAAATATGCATGGATTACAAATATCGTAATAATATATACACAACATTCGTTCAAAAGTCTATATGGCCCAAGAAGCTGAAGATTAATGTAATTAATTATATTCTTTCTTTTTGCTTATTGATTTGGGTGGCTATGAGCAATACTCAAGACTTAAAATAATCTTTTAAACAAATTTACAATCATGTATTATTTATTATATTACTCGGAAGAAGATATAGTTTCAGATTATATAAAAAATCCATAGAGTAAAAAAAATGCACTCCCCCTCCCCTCTAGTGGTCAGATGTTTACCAAAAACCAATCAATTATTGGCATTTAGGTTTATTTTATGTTTGAAAAATTTCAGCATAATCAAATAATTATTTGTTGAGTTATCGTTGACGTAAGAAATTACCACAGACAACAAACACAGGCTTCATTCCAAAAACTACTACTCAAAACATATTTTATTTGCATGAGTACATTTTCGATTTATTTTTCGATTACATTAACTTTACCTATCTAACCTTCGTCTGGTGAGTAAAGTAATTTAAAAAAAAGGATTGCAGTGGCCAGAATAGGAAGCTCTGTCTTTTGACTTTATGAGATTTTTAGCAGTGGAAAAAAAAATATAAAATAAAATAAAAATTTTTGAACGGTTTTATTTAAAAATGTAAAAATTTTTTTTTGATCTATATATCTAATTAAAATAAAGATAGAGAGATCATTTAAAATCTATTTTAATTAGATAAATATATATTATAAAAAAAAGCTTATTTTTCTCTTTTTTGTAGATTTTTATTTTAGACCGAGATCGCTAATTTTTCTTTTAAGCTCCCAATTTCGATAAATAGGCTGAGTAACTATCACCCCCATGAGTAGATTTCTTCTCTTCGATAAGCCACGAAACGAACCCGGGTCAAGTGCCAGACGTGCCCATAAATCGCGAGTCGTCGTTAATTAATAAAAAGATCTTTAAAATATCCAAAATGCCTGTTGAACTAGAAACACCAGGAAAAAAATATAATTAACAAGTGAAAGCATAAAAATAGATAATTTGTTTGCTTATAACAATTTTAAATATCACAAGCATTTCTAAACGATATTTGATAAAGTTTAACCACTCTTCTTTTATTAATTAAACTTAAGACAATTTAAGGACGTCTATCAAAAATATATAATTAAGAAATTTTTAAAGGTTGATAATAGAACTTCAGGAAATGATGCCTTTTAAATAAATAAGCAGGGATGTACCAATTATTACTAATACTAGTTATATAAGCCATCTAATGATATTATAAAATAGCTATTTTGTAAAAAAAGAAAGAAACGGGAATAAGATAAATGGGGGGGGGGGGGGGGGGGGAGGGAAATGAAAATTTGTCCACATATTTTCGGAAATTGCGATTGATAATTTTTTTTCAGTCTCTTCTGCATCTGATATAGACTTTTTAAATTTTGTAAATAATACAATATATATTTATTAACGATACAAAGTATTCAGGTATATTTATTTACATCAAATGATTTAAATAAATTTTCATCGGGATTCGAACTCACACCCCTTACCTTTTAAGATTATCAATACTAACAATATCTCTCGGACACGAGAGGGTGGGGGAGAGGCGCGATTGATAGTTAGTCGAGTCCCTAAAGATCATCATAGATAGAGTTCGAAGGACAAAGTCGAATAAAATTCTTCAATTTCATTTTTGAAACCAATAAATTCTCTGCGAAAACTAAATTGAAAAATTTTATTCATCTTCTGCATTCCATCCAGCGAACAAGCTTGAAAAATACTACAAAATATATATATATATATATATATATATATATTACAGGTGTCTTATTATTTAGTTTTTACTTTCTCTTACCTATATATGAAATATATAGTGAGAAAGTTTTGCGATAGCCAAGAAAATCGATGTCGAGATTTTTACTATAAATTTAATAATATAAACAAGTGTAAGTTTTATTCTTTTACTAAAACTTTATAAATTAAACATTTTATTTATGATAATTAATGATTATATTCTTTAGATAGTTTCTTGATTTGGACAGGAGTTGTTGGTGGTGTTATGTTAAGTAAATATATATAAAAAAAAACAAACCATATTATACCATATTATATATATTATATTTATTATTACTAGGATGTTTTTTCCAAGTTTTTTTTTGGCATCTGAGACCATTTAGGCTCCGTTCTTATTTATAAACTTATAATATAAATAAATTTTTGTCGTTCAAGACGGGAAGAGAACCACTGAGACCTCTACCTCTGCACCAAGGAACAGGGCAAAATATTTAGTTAATATGGAAAAAAATAAAACAAATCCACTGTTTTTATATTTTCCAGCTAAAACGTCCTTTTATTACTGTCCATTTTGAAACGTTTCGGCTACAAATACAAACCTTTCTTAGTCCAGAATGCTTTTAAAGACTCGTCTAGTTTAAATTTCAAAAATACCAGCATTGTAATACATCTTTTTCGGACATCTAGTTTCTTAAATCTCCAATCCAGCCTCTGAAAATAATATCTTTCAGCTCACTTACACGAAAGCAACTTGTGAAAGACATCCTCGTCATCAGACAAATCTTTAAATTGCAGTCGCAGCCGATGTCTCTATAGAAGGGCTGTAATACAATGTAAAAAAACTTTAGTTGGAAAATAATGCATTTGTTTTATTTTTTTCCCAATAACTAAATATTTTTCTCACAACCTAATTAATATGATATTAATTTTTTTCATTTATTTATTTAACATAACAACACTAACCACATTCCCTATCCAAATTAAGAAACTACCTAAAGAATATAATAATTAATTTACTTAAAGCAAAAAATTGGACCATCACTCCACTTCAGCTTTGAATAATGGTTATATATATCCTTAAAAATAAATAACATTAATAAAATTCAGGTGTCTAGTGAGTAAGTGGATGACAACAACGAGTTACCCGAACAAAGACTGTCATCTTTTAATCAATATGCGAAGGCAGACTATAAAAATCGGGGACCCTATCATATTGAGAATCACAAAATTTTTCTTCAAACTTTTTTTTTCTCAATGAAATTTTTATTTTTTTTTATTTATTAAGCGGGGAGCCAGGGGCTTTTATATTTTACAAATACATATAATAAAATATCAAAGAAATTTTAAAATTGTTGTCTCAGGCCTGCCCTGATTCGTTTCAAAATATTGCCTTCTTTTAAAGAGTTCAAGTGCCTCCAGGACGTTTTAAATCCTCCCTTAAATAATTTAATCTACCGGTATGGCTATTAGAATCCATCATTTAATCATCATCATTGAAGTTTCTTAAAATAATAATTATTTATTGATTTTGCGGGGATCTATTAATATTCTCTCATTAAAATTTAAATTGACAGTTGGAAATAATATTAATTATTCCCAATGTTTATTGTAATTAATGTCGTAAATGTGACTTGTGGTGATTAATTCCAAAGCATTGTTTCTAGTGGCAATTGCTCAATCGATCGATCGATCGATCACCTGGGAACAAATCATTGGAGTGAGAAAGTCATGACATGACAATCGATCCCTTATTGACCCTGATCCTACATTTGTTTCGAAAATGAAGACGTAATGCGCCGGATTTGCCTTTTTAAATAGACAAGATATTTTATTTAGCGATCTGTTCTAGACAAGAAACATGTAGTCAAGTGGCATTACGAGATGGGTATATTTTTGCGATGACAAGCAGGATTTAAACGGATTTACATGTGCAAGTAATAAACTTGCGAACTAACATTCTTGTACACACTCTGTAGGCTGCATCGATTTACACGCACGACCCTCGTCGTTGCGTGAACCTTGTGTAAACTTGTAGCGGAAAGGTGGTTGCCTGATTCATGGCTACCAGCCGACTAGTTTATTGGCTCTGGGGTAGCTACTTGCAATTCACCACCTTCTCTTTTCCCTTAAGGTCCCCCATAAAGTAGCCATCTAGCGGCTGCGAAAAAAAACATCCGTCAAAAAAGCCACTCGAATGTTTTAAATTAAAACTCAACTTTGTTTATTGGTGTTAAAGCTTTCATCGTAAATTTACTCAATTCAATTGAGAGAGAAAAAAAGAAACAAAAAACCTTGAGAAAAATTGCATCCTAATATCTTTTCTATCCTTGAAAAATAAGGAGAGAGGGATGCTACGGACAATTGCTAATTATCCATCAGACAATTCGATTTCGAACAAAACGATGAATAAATAAATAAACTATCGATTAAAAAGGATAATTAAACTTTAATTAATGACTTAAAGTATCATTTACATAAATTTTTTTCGAAAATTATGAATATTATTTCTCACGCCATTTTTTTCTAACCTTTTAACCTTTTTTTTTTATTTATTAAATGACCTAAGCACAATACATAACAATACTTTTCTTTCTACCTAATCCGAAATTAGTTATTTAATGTGGGCATCACATCTCCTTTATCAAATGCTAACATATATAATTTTACAAATTAGACGTGATGTGGACATCATCATTATTATATCATATTTTTATTATATAGGTAATATAAAACATCATGATTAATTTTGATCGTTTTTTTTTTTTTAAAGGAGAAAGTCTTTAAAAGGCAATATTTCGACACTTTTCAATCTGAATAAAGTCCTGAGTCTACTAATAAGTGGGCGTTTCGCATTTGGTTTCCATACTTAGTTCTGATTGAATAGAGAAAAAGTAACTTTTGCCAAGGCGGAGTAAATGTCACTTTCGTTCATTCTGAGCTCATATCTAAGATGGCTATGAATTAATCGAAATTAATTAAGAATAAAGAAAGCAGCAAGGACATAATGAAACAAACAAATTCCCTGATGTTTGGCACAATCCAGCCTTCTTCAGGGGATGAGTATAATCAAATGATCTTAAAAATATCTTATGAAAACATCTTCTAATGCAAATCAAAGTAAATTGCAAGGCGTGGCTTTTGATGATAGCTAAGAATAAGTAAGAGCTTGTATTTATAAAAAAATAACTTTATTCTATATATAGAAGCTTTTATTTTCAAATTAATTACTAATTAATAACTAAAAATAATATAAATAAAATTTTTTTTTAATTTGCCTAGGTTAATAATTTTTTATGTGAATAATTGGAAAGGCTGTAACTTCTGAAGACCTGAAAAAGGCCGGATTGGTTCGAAACGACAACGAATAGAGATTTCTTTTATTTTCTAGCTGACTTCTTTATCTTAAAAAAAAAAACTTATCAATTTTTGTTTACAGTTTAAAAATGAATCTGTTTTTTGGGTTTCTGAATGAATGCGCAAAGCTGCATTATCGCATCGAACTTGAATCTGGCTGCAGAATTGCGAGCGAAGCGATCAATTCCTATTTGAACGCAGAGGCTACTGAATTGCTCGTTTCTCTTGCAACACTTTCAAAATAATTGTGTTTGTGATTTATTTGTATCCGAATCTAACGTAAAAATTGTGATATTTGGTAAAATTTCACCGGCCATTTTGACCATGTTGCCATGGACTAATTTTAAAATTTTTTGCAGATTTATACTCTTCTCCTTTATCCGAAACTGTAGACAAAATTCTGATATTCGAAAAAAATAATTGTGCACAGATGGAAATAATACATAACAAACTTTTCAAGTTCATTGAATATCTAGTAACCGTTATTTTAATTGTCTTTTTTGGTTATCGATAAAGATATTTGCAAAAATTAGCCCTCAAGAGAGAGGAGAGAATAAATCATTTTGAGATATGTTTGTGCGTGCGGAGGCCTCGGGATGTTCATCTATACGGTCCAATGAATGGAATTATCGATATCCTTAACATTTTTTCCTCACGATTGTCGTCGAGTCTTATTTATTGTCGATAATAAATTTTTCATCCCCAAACAAAAAAGAAACATTATCATTACCGTCAGTCACTATTAAGATGAAAAATAATTTTTTTTTTTTTTTGATGTTTATTTTTCTCCTACTGTTTGTCTAAATATGATGTTTCCTGGTCTGTTGAGAGATGATGAAAACTTATTTTGGAAGATCGCGTGACTCGGAATGCATCTGATAACTTGGATTCATAGAGTGAGAGGGGCTGCCTGCAGAAAACGCAAACTTTTTTATTGTTTTCTAAAGAGGTTAAGAGGCATCTGATATCAGTTGATGGACAGGAAGCCGAAATTTGCGGCCAATCAATGACTTTCTTGTTTTCTCACTCACCTATCCTGACAAGACAATTTTCAAGTTTTTATATAATTTGTATGCTTCTTTATTATTGATTGCAGAAAGCTGACGTTTAGATAGCCATCAATAAGATAATATTTATTTTTCTTTTATTTTTATTACATTATATTCGTCGGCTACATGTGTTTTAATATTACTAAAATAAATTTCTTAATAAGTAGGACCGGGCGAACATAAATCGTTGGGCTTAAAGTAGAACATTTATTAGCTTTTTTTTTAAGTTTTTTCGCCATCTGAGATCATATAGACTTGAAACGATACTCAATATATATCTTACGATACATGTAATAAGCATATTTATTTATATAAACCTCTCCCCCTCTCTCCCCGTAGTCGAGGGGCTAAACTGACAGTGTCAGTATTGATAACCTTAAAAAGGTGTGAGTTCGAATTCCAGGCAGTCCGGTGAAAATTTCTTTAGATTATTTGGATACCAATTGATACTAAAAAAAAAGAAAAAAAAAAATCTTTAACCTCTTGGCCACGGGGGATGGAGGGGCGACTTTTTTTTAAAGGTATACCCATACGAAACACCTTAAAAAAATTTTTTTTTTGCTGCCTTAGTTATTTTTTTGCACCTTGTCTCTTTATATAGAGGATCTAATACCAATTGTGCAATTTTTTATCATAATTATACCCCCTCCTATATATGTGAAAAAAATATTTTAATTACTATTCTACCATTAATAAAATTTTTTCCATTGTATACTGTTGTAAACTAAATAAAAGACAAAATATTCAAAGTGATGAATTTATAAATTTTGAATATGTATATTTTATTTCGCTAAAGTTAGTGTTTTTGATGTTTCTGGTTTGAATTTCAAATGAATTTCTTTAGAAGTTATTTTGGGCTTTTTTTTAAACTTATATACAAGATTTCCTTTTAATACGTCTAAGAGTTTGACCACATTCGTGTCTACTCACACACACACACACACACATATATATATATATATATATAGGAGAGAGAGAGGAGTATCGTTTTTAAAAATTATCTTTTTATTAATTATTCTTTTTTATAATTATGCTTTTCTTCTTATCAATAATTAATTATAATTATTCTCTGCATTTAAGTGGTGGTAGTGGGTGCTACCCCTTCATCGCCTAGAGCGTCGAGGCGCCATCCCTTCCCCCCACCCGCATCTCCAAGCGCCCCCTCTACCTCTCCTCTCCCGCCTGCACCAGACGAGACGGCTTCGGTTTAGCAATCACACCTGGACCCTTGCTCTCTTCTAAAAATCAACTAAATAATTCAGGTACCTTATTTATTTTATAATCAATTCACTATTTATGTTAATTTCAATAGTAAATGATGAATTGGTGTGCTTGAATTATCTTGATTCGATTGAATTACCTATTTAATAACCGTTTACCATTTGATATTTTAACATAAATTCAAATACTAATCGATAATTGAATGTCTTCATTAAGAAGTTATTAATATTATTAATAAAAGCGAGAGGAATTAATAGGGGGACAAAGTTGGCTTTGTGGGTACATATGGGGCTGAGGTTTATATAAAAAATATTTTTTTAAATAGAAAAATTAGTTCATTTGGGGTGCAAAAAATAACGCCTCTTAGGGAATCATATATATTTTTATTAATTTATTTTCATAATTATTCTTATATTATACCAGCATCTTGGGCTTCTCATAGCTAGTGTCCAGGAGCACCAGCCCAAATTATATTCTTTTTATAAGTTTTTGTTTTGTTTTTGATACCGTTAGGTCCCTTTTTCTTATCTATCTGATAATTATATTTTTTCATTAAATTAATATTAATAGCTGGTCTCATTTATTTTAGACAAATGCATTTTTTATTTTTATTTTTATATTCTTTTTTATTTAAAAACAAATAATTATTACAAAATGCTAAGAATATAAAATATTTTCATTTCTTTTAAAAAATTTAAAAAGATTCTATTATAAATATGCCTGGATAATTTGTATCATACTAAAAATATATTATATATCGTTTAATGTCTATATGGCCTCAGATGCAAAAAAAATTCTATTATAATGTATGAATTCTTTTAATGACAATAAAAATCATTTTTATAAATATTGATAATATAAATAATAAAATTACTTAAAGAAAGGGTGGATCAAATTTAGTATTTTTTAAAATAATCATTAAAGAGAAGAAGGTAATTTTTTCATTTACCTTTTATTTGCCTTTCTACTAACGTTTCTGTACCGATTGAAACCATCCGCAAAATTGAAGATAAAAAGTGTATTAGCAAAGAATAACAGAATTGGGAGTGAACAAAAACAAAAACTTATAAAAAGAATATAATTTGGGCTGGTGCTCCTGGACACTATTAAACATGAAGGAAATATTAACATGAAGGTCAATTGATAAATAAAAAAATAATAAACTTAATAAATATAAAATTCCTAAAATTTTAGATCATATTATATAAATACGTATATTGGAGTCCTACTTTTGTTTTATATATTTATATATTTTATATTACATTATTTTGAAATATATTATATTATAAGTTTATATATATGTTCTGGAAAGTTTCCGCGGCTGGTTGTATGTGGAATAATGTTTCCCCCTTAATCAACGCCGACCAACCCGGGAAAACATTATTCCATAAAATATATTTTATTACAAAACCAACACACCGTGCACTTGACTCTCTTTGTAGTCTAATTAAGGCACACCGATGCCTCTGAGGATCCCAAGTTAGACTTCCGATGACCATATCGACCATATTAATTCAACAGCATCACAAAAAATATTAAATAAACTATAACTCGTGAAATCTTACTCGAAGCCTATATTGAATATTAATATATAATTCAAATTAAATAATATCTAAAACTATTAATACAATTTATTATAAATAGGTCTATCTCTATAATAGAATAGCATGCCATTAATCTTTCACCGTCCAGGGATCTTTATTCTTAGCTGCTCAATACCCTTAAATTTAATAAATTTTTTTTCAGAAACTACTTCATTCGATCAACATTTCATTTATACTTCCAAGCTGATCCTCATTCCCTAAATTCTTCGAAGTGCTGTCATCTTGTAAATCTGCCAAAAATTTGTAAGTCAAAAAATGTTTTTGAGAGACTCAGTTATTAGGAAAGGAAAATAAATAAGCTATGCTATTTTATTTAATATTTATTGCATGTTTAATCGACGTTTTTATTGGGTTTCTGCCTTCTTCATATCTCTTTTAATTATTTAATCAATTTACAAAATGAATTATTTTCCTTATGAACAAATATTTTAAAAAAATATTTGCAAAAGTTCAAAAGAAAAATAGCATAAACATACATTTATTTTACTTTCCCTAATATTAAGAGGGGATTTTAAAGTCTTTTTTTGAATCTGGAGGCCATATAGAGTCCGTCCATATTTATTTAAATTAATTTATAGCAAATAAAATTTAAATAAATTTTATTTTTCAATCTGAAGCGAACCACTAACTCGAAGTCAAACCTCTTACAATGCTCCAAGGGTCAGGGACATGGTGGTTTTATTAGGCTATATAAAAATTAGAAATTTGGCTAGTCTTCCCCTGATTCAGATTCATAATCCGCAGCTTATCCGTCTTAGCCACTGCCTCCTCTTGGTCACCCTAAATACTTGATAACTTCAAAGATTGATGAATGTGTTGATTAATTAGAAGATGGCTTTCAATCCAACGAAATCAACTAAATATGTTAATTATTTGTCCTCATGAGAGAATGTTGTGATCATATTGAATTTTTTACCGCGAATAAATTTTTTAATTAAATTTTTTGAAATTATATTTATTTATTTCATTCTTTTATCGGAAACTTAAAAAAGCGGAGACTATAGGTACACGCGTCTCCCTCCTATTTTGAAATTTTTTTCTGCATTACTAATTATAATATAATTAGAAAAAGACGTCATATCTTTGATTTTCATAAACAAAAACATTTTAAAATAAAAGATTTAAACAATTTCTAATTAATTATTCATTTTATAAAAAACTAAAGATTATGTAAATTACTGTCGTTTATAACTTTATTTAAAAATGTTTTCACTCTTTAAAAAATAATAATAAATATATACGTATATGGGAGTTAAGTTTCTCCGAATTAACTCTTATGTAATTAACATACCGAACAACATTCCTGGAAATAATTTTTTTATTAATTTTTCAAGATCTCATCTTTCTCTTAATTTTGATTTATCAAGGGTTTCATTTGTACGAGTAAAGTTCCAATTTAAATTTTTTTTTCCAAAATTTCATGAATATATTAAATTTTTTTCACTTTAGAGGTAAAATTGATGAAAGTCGTTACAATCTTTTCTTACACTATAGACTACTAAATTGTAGTAGTTAAAAATTTTTTCGTATGGTTGTTTAGAATTTTTTTTTTGTACAATTATTATTCAAAATATCGATTTTTGTTACAATCCGGTCTATATATATATATATATTTTTTTTTAGTCTTTTTCGTCATCCGAAGCATCTCAGTCATATATATATATATATAAAAACGTTAACTTTAGCCTCTAGATAAGGTTTAAATAAAAGAAAATTTAAAAATAAACACAAAAACTAATTTTTCATATTATTCTCTTTTGTATGTTTATATATCTCTTTACTTTCTTCTTACGTCCCGAATCTCATCCGGGACGAATGTTTGCTTTTATTAAAACTATAGTAAGATATTTTAGCAATTCCCTTTATTTTGAATAAAATCTCTACTATAGGGGTCAAACTAAAAAAGATTGACTTTAATTTTTATTTGCGTCCCGAATGCTATCCGGGGCGAACTTCGTTTTTATCATAGTAGAGTATGCTATTTTATGTATTCTCTTTCTTTGGAATAAAACCCTGAATATAGACGTCATGCTACAAATAATCGACTTTAATTTACCAAGTTTTCTTGCAAGTTTCATCTTGCTTAGCTCTATGCATTCTTCAGCATACGAACGTGAGTGCGAATTCAGTAGTGAGAGAATCGCTTCACAGTTAATGCAAAACCGCAATAGGATTCTCCAGATGATTTACTTTTAAAGAGAGCCATTTTGGAGAGAGCATGGGTGCAGTTTTCTCTTCCTCGAAAAAGGCCTTTCCCCCTAAACTACGTATTCCTGAAAGGTAAATTTCTTCTCTTTATTTACTCCAATCTAATTATTATTATTTATAATATACTTAAAGCCGAAATTATCAAAGAAATTAGCTTTTATGCCCTTGGGTTCAAATCATTTTAATTTGGAGGTTAGTTTTTAATACTTGAATAATTAATAATAATAATTTAATACTTTCTCTTACACATACATATATATGAAATAAATCGATATTTAGGAAAAAATTTGTAATCGCAAAAAATCCATATTGAGATTTCATTGGAAATACACATTTTGAGATAAACGGGGTTCTTGTAGGGCTTGTACGGTCGAAATTAAATAAAAATAAAATTAGATTACTAATGAAAAACGACTTGAAGACTTTTTGCCTCTTGGATATTGATATACTATCATTAACAAGAAAAAATGTCTAAATTATCTTGAGCACAATACACTACTTTCTCTTAGCTTGAGTAGGTCGTTCAAAATTTGGGACCTTCTTTCAGAATATCTGATAATCTCAAGAATTCATCTTAAATAATCATCACCCAACTATACATTAATAATGGTAATTTTTCAATGAATTTTCGCAATCTTTATTTTCTCGTTCAACTCGTTGGGTAGCGTTATATACGGCATTGTCAGAATGACATACATGATGGACGTCTCTCTGGGACCTCATGTCCACTTTCTTGTATGTCAATGCAACACTCGATGTACTCGTGGTCACTAAGCACGCGCCCACCTGTCTGTTTTCGCCTTTTTATTCTCTGTCCTCGCCATTTGGCTTTGTGCTCTATTCTATACAATAAAACGGGAAAAGATTTTTAGATTTTATGTTTTTGACAGATCCTTTTTTCCTATATCCTTGTCATTCAATTATATCTTTGTCCCTTGCTTAAGTAATCTTAATCGATCTATCATTCATGTCAAAATAAATGAAACTCCTCTGCAGTTTGTAGGTAAGGTCAAAATCTATCCAAATCAATATAAAAAAAAGAATTGGCGCTAAAAATGACACGAGACTTTCCAATCATCCCATACCTGCCTGGTAGTGAGGCAATATCACTCAACCTAATTAAAATGATGCTTAATTTATTCAAGAATATCAATATATATATATAGTCAATTTTGTCTTTAGCAAAATAATATCTCTATATATCATTATTTTGGACAGTTTAAAATAAACAAATTAAAATTTATTTTACTCTTTAGGGTTTTTTAATTCAAATAACGTATCGCTCCAGCCTCTCCGGTGCATAGGTGTGCTTCCTTTGCACCAGACATTAAAATGCTATTTTAACGATTGGATTAAGAGGTTACACTGCACTATATGAATACCGTTTAATTGTATAAAATATTAAAACACTCACGAACATTGTCATAATTTTTTCAAGTCCTGAGAAAGATCTCGACTCGAGTCCGAAACGTTAACTGAAAAAATTCCTTTTTTTTTTATTTTGGCTGCTCATCCAACAGCATTTTTTTCCAATAAATTCATCAGCCATCGCCTGCGATTCGTAAAATAATTTGGTTGTTGTTATTGAATATCAATTAGACCCTATTCAAAAAATAAATATGGATAGAGACTTTATGATGAAAAAGTTTTAAACAAAAATTACTAAATATATTTTTTTAATGACATTTTATCTCTGTTCTAAAATGTATAACTGCATGTCTATCCATTAACGTGGAGCCCCAAAATCGTATAAGCTCAGGGCTTACAAGGTCCTCTTCTTTCGCTTTCTTTGTTCATGTATTTATTTTTTATTTCCCAATGTAATTTTTTAATTAAATTTTTCATATTCTAAAATCTTTTCATTTATATACAAAATTTTTTATGATTTTTTGCCGAGTTTAAAATAATATTATGATATATTATCACAGTTACCATCATTTTTTTTATCTTATTTCTGAGTTGCAATAATTTCTCATTGAGTTACAAACTTTAAAATGCAAACTAACACTATTCTATTGTTTTTTTTTTTTTTTTATAAATCCGAACACAATTTGTTCTTGACAGCAATATGTGCTAATAGACACATAATAGTGATCAAGATAACAGGCTAGCTTAAGACGAAATTAATGTTTAATTCTGAATAATTAGCCTGATTTGATAATATCTCCATGACTTGGAAATGAGTGCAAGGTCGGCATTGCGCACTCTTGCCTCTACCTATCAACAATGCATGATTCACTGAGGAAGAACTTGAGGAAACCATGAACAACTGCTTCCTATGGAAATCTAATCGTCTGTTCATGCCCAAATTTATTAAACTAATTATTAATTCCTTTCTATTAGGGACATACGGCATTTTGAATATTGGTGCATCACATGGTTCGCTTTAACGAAATTTTTCTTATTTTTTTTTCTAGCTACTCTATTAATAAAAATAAACTATTAATCATTCAAAAATTAAATTTTTTTTAGTTCAACGTACGTTTCTTCTTCTTTTCACCTTCCCAGAGGT
>JAAAKE020085623.1:0-22287 GCA_010014785.2 Anisolabis maritima | reverse complement strand
CGTCGAGTTAATCTCAACAATCAACGCGGACCAACCCGGGAAAACATCATTCCATATATATATATATATATATATATCCATGCATCTGTCTCAGTTCGGGCGCAAGATCTTGATATTTGGTTCGTTTGTCCTCCTCTTTGGGTTCGATATTCGACTCGGTTGGAACAAAGAATTCAATTATGTAAATCATTTTAGTCTTAAAATCAAAGAGGACAATATCCGGCTTGGTAGCTTGGATTAACCGGGTAGTTAAGAATGAAAAGTTCTAATATATATGGCACCCCTTATTCTCAACAACGGACTCAATATCCCCCGGGAGGATATTGTCTCATCCACACCATATGAGTGGCACAAATAATAGTAATTTTCTTGAACTTATTTATTACTTAAAATTTATTTAATTCAATACAGAAAATTATTTTGGAATTTTTTTATAACTTATTTAAATTTAATTTATTTCATACAAAATGATAACAGTTTAAATGTTGACATATCCTGAAACACGGTATGAAGTCATCCGACATCTCTGGGGATTTTTATAAAGTATTTTTAAACTTAGTTACTTAGTTACTAATTCTACAGAAATCATGTTTTTCTTTAGTTAGGGCTTTTGTAAGTAGATCAGCAGGCATCTCTTCAGATAAATACCTTATCTTGAAGTTCCCGTCCTTTAGGGTTTGACGAATGTAATGATGCCTTACGTCTATATGTTTCGTTCGAGAATGATGAACCGGGTTATCAGCAAGTCGAAGAGCTCCTTGGTTGGCACAGCTGATCGTTATAATCATTGATGCCATCCCCAATTCCTTAACAAAATTTCTTATACAGGTAGCTTCTCTTGCTACTTCACTAAGGGCCATGTATTCGGCTTCAACACTTGACTGTGCCACAGTTCGTTGCTTTTTCGCCTCCCAGGATACCGCTGATCCTCCATATTTAAAGACGAATCCGGTGTAGGATCTTCTATCCACCTTACAATTTCCCCAGTCAGCATCTGCAAATCCTTCGATGTGGGATTTTGTTTTCTTAAATTTTAAACATTTATGGATTGTTCCCTTGAGAAAACGTAAAACACGTTTTGCTGCTTTCCAATGGGTTTCATCATAACAATTGTTGAATTGACTTGGAGAATTGACGGCATAACTGATGTCTGGTCTTGTACCTATCGCCAAGTACATCAGAGATCCTATTAGTTGTTTATATGGTAAGCTCTTCATTGTTTCTTCACAGACATTTTCTGTTTTAATTAATCCAACAGAAGACTCCATCGGTGTTACTAGAGGTTTGCTTTCTTTCATGTTGTATTTGTCCAGCAAATCCTTAATATATTTCTTCTGTGAAAGATAAATTACATTATTGTTTTCATTCATTTCGAATTCTATTCCTAAACAATAATTTATTTTTCCTAAATCTTTCATTTTGAATTTTTCGGCTAAACTTTTCTTTATATATTTAATCCAATTTTCATCTTTGGATGCAATTATGATATCGTCTAAATAGACGCCTATAAACATATAGTTTTCGCCTTTCTTACTATTTCGTTTCTTTAAATCCTAATCTTGATAATGTTTCATGGAGTTTGTTGTACCACTGCCTTCCGGATTGCTTAAGTCCATATAATGCCTTTTTTAGTGCACATTTTTACTTGGATCTTTAGATTTCTTCAAATCTTCTAAGGTGTCTTTGAATTTTTTTGGTATCTCCATGTATATTGATTTGTCGAGATCTCCGTTAAGGTAAGAGGTTTGAATGTCCATTTAATGGACTTTCATTTCCATTTCCATGCTTAACGCCATAAGCATTCGTACGGTACTAAGTCGGATGACTGGACCAAAGGTGTCTTCGTAGTCAATTGTTGAGCATATCCTTTTGCCACTAGACGAGCTTTTCTTTTCTCCAGTGTCCCATCGGGTTTTAGTTTTTTCTTGAAGACAAGTTTACTTCCTATAACTTCCCGATTAGTAATTCGATCACAGATATTCCTCGTTTTATTTTTTAGTAATGATATAAATTCATTCGATATGGCGTCTTTCCATTCTTTTGAATTAAAATCTTCAGACCCATATTCATTATTGTTAAAGCATAACTCTTCAATAAAACTGTTTTCTTCATCAATTTGATTTTCATCTTCTTCGAATTCTTCGTCATTAGTGCCTGTTTCAGATGAAAGTTGTTAATAAAATGGAGATTTTTTTGCAACTGATAAGAGTGAAATCAAAACTTCAATCTTCTGTTCTTCTTTTAATTTCCTTGGCCCATAACCTTTGTTGGGATGAAACTCTGGGATGTCAATTAAAAGAGTTATATAAAATATAATATTTATTAAAATGAGATAAAAGAGGCATACATTTCGAGAGACATAAAGCGAGCTAACAAATGAGAGAGAGTTGAGCTTGCGTGTGTGCACGTCATCGGCTGTAGACGCAGTCGCTGATGTTAAGGTGCGTTATTGCCAACTTCTTAAAGAGGAAGTTCTCAGGAGTAGTCATCGGTTGGCGCTTAATTTATATTTTCAACAAATATATTATAAATCCAAGACTAATTCTTAGCAACTATACAAAAAGTAAGTAAAATAAATTGTTGGTATACAATATTATTGTCTATAAAATTTGTCATAAAAAATATGCATTATTATTATTATTATATAGAAAGGACTGATAATGGAACATAAATAAATGCACCGAAACATCTCCGGGATATTGGACAGCATTTAGAGTCTTTTGTTTATGGCAGCCTCAGCCCTTCCTTCCAATTGCCACCAACTGAAAATTAAAAGTGAGATTTTTCTAAGCATTAAGTCTAATTTTTATCAGAATTTATCATTACAGTCAATTGACAGTTAAAATCGGTGAAAATGATTAAAATTTTTAATTTTTAACTTTTTATTGAAGACCAATGAGAGGGTTGAGCCTGTTGAACTCTTCCTCCCTTTCTTACGTTACTCATCAGCGCCATTATGAAAAAGAGTAATTGGCGCTTCTCCCCCATCCAAGAAAGAAAACAAATTCTAGGTGGTTTTTATATACATTTTAATGTTTCATTAAAGATAAAAACGAAAAAAATCAATATATGGTGTGCCATAAAGAACTCAGTTTTAAATTGAGCGTCATATTTTTGTTGTTAGGTTGACGACACTGATCTTATCATTTTTATAATGTTATTATTGAGATTTGTTGTGATTGATCGCTTCATTGAGTATTTTGTTTGTTTATTGTCTTGGAGTGATATACAATTTAGCACCGCGCATTTATTGTGAATAACCATTATAAGCATGATGAGTTTGCCACGAAACTATTATTAATTCCCTATGAGTCTATTAACAATGGAGAGGTTTTTTTTTCTGAAAATATCTAATAGTAGAATTAATTACATGAAATAGATATGAACTGGATGCCAACATTTTTCAAAAATTATCAGTATTTCTCTCAAAAAATACTTCAACACAGAGAGAATAAATTCTTTTGTTGTTATGGCTGGGTGTGTGTGTTAAAACTATAAACATAAGTAAATAGGAAATGGGTGCGTACAAATAAAAATCAATCGGAGAGAGATCTGGCGGATGAGGCAAACTTTCGTATCCAACTTCGTTCAATTTTTGCAAGGTAACCCGTGCAACATGGGGGCGTGCGTTATCATGAAAAAGAATCGGTCCTTTTCTGTTTATCAATGCTGGACACTGCTTTTGAAAAAGCTGGTGCGTTTAATCGATTTCTCTACAGTACCTCTCGGCAGTTATTGTTTCACCCGGTTTTAAGGAGTTATAGTGGATTAAGCCTGCACTAGACTACCATACAGTCAACATGATCTTTTTCGGGTGCAAATCTGACTTAGGAAAGTGTTTCGGCTTTTCATCTTTGTCCAACCATTAACCCGAACATTTTCTATTATAGTAGAGCACCCATTTCTCATCACAGATCACAATGCGATCAATAAATGGATCATTTTTATTGCGCAAAAGAAGGGAAGAGCAAATTTCAAAATGACGATTTTTGTTCATTTTTGTGAGTTCATGTGGAACCCCTTTGTCGAGCTTTTTTACTTTTTCCAGCTCATGCAAATGGTGATCAATAGTCGAATAGTGAACTTGCAGCTCTTCTGCGTACAGTTCTTTCATTAGCAGTAACCTCACCAAAAGCCTGATTAACTTTTCGGCTCGTCTCTGCCGCTCTTGTGCCTAATTTGAATTCATACAAAAAAATTTGCGCGAATTTCTTATTTTTCCATCTGTAACAAAAAGATCAACTTCTTCTACATCATTCTCCTAATTGTAAAAAATCTGTTGAGTATACAGCAGCAGAAGAGACGCTCGACCGCTGGTTATAGATAAGAAAATATCTTTAATAATTTACATTTGTATTATTAAAGGCGTGAATTTTGAATGTGCCACAAAGTAATTTAAGGTCTTAATTTTGTCTACAAAGAAGCATTGAGAGAAAAAAATGATATATCTTCCACTGTTAAATGGCTTGGTATAAAGGTCAAATGAAATGATATGTCTGAGCTTTCGAATAAAATTCACAAAATCTTTAAACACCAGAGTCCGTACGACGCTTTCATCATCCGATAGTATATCCAATTTATTTAATAGCAAGGATGTAATACCGCGCCACGGACAACAATAATTTTCCTCATCCTACTAAAATTCGTAGGGGAGATCTCGCGGTGTTTTCTATAATCCCAAAGAGAGTCTGTGTTGAGTGTAAAGAATAAGAATCTTTGAATCCCCTTAGAACCCACTTAATTAAGACTAGTCATGGATTTGACTTTAAGGGCGCTGTTATTCTCATGAAAATGGACAACACATGTAAACTTTGAAGGAAAAATGCTTCATTAAAACTTATGAAAACTACCATACATAATGTAGTGAACTAAGAAATTTTTATAAATCCATTTTAAATAATACTGAAGCGCAAATATCATAGCCAAGACAATTAGAAATAAAATCCATTTGTGGGAGTAAAGATCTTACAAAAAAAAAAATAAAAAAATAAAAAAACAGAAAATTATGAATTGTTAAAATTTAATATAAAAATTTTATATAAATATAATTTTTTTAGCAGTCAAATGAAATATTTATTTTAATAAGATTTCGCCTTTATTTTTATATGTCAACGATCTCTATGAGTTTGTTTATTTCTAATATTTGTTATGTATTTGCTTGTATTTTAATAAATATATTATATACACTGGACAATTAGCCATATAAACGCCTTTGGGCATATACCGCCCTAGGTACTCATTTTATATTATATATATATATATTATTATATTGAATATATAAGAACTTTATATACAAGTCATCGAACTTGTATATACTGTAACTCATGATTTTTTTATATAGATTTTGTAAAGTTGTTAAATTTTTAAATTTTATGCTCATTGCAGCTGAGTAACTAATGATGATATTATTCAAATAAAACCGAAAGGCAGCGTCCTCTCTAGGGGCAGGCAACCCGGACATTTCTCCGTTTTGGCTGTAAGTGTGAGAAAAATATTGATGTGTTAAATACTCAATGAATAGAAAATTTCACATATCGATTTTTTCGTTCACTAAAAATTTAGTGCGTTGATTTGATTTTTATTAAAAATAAAAAATATGTCCCTTTATTTTAAAAAAATATATATATTCTTAAGGGGCGGCAATTGGTCTTTTTGTTCGGGGCGACGTAACCGCTAGAGCGGGCGGTGCGAAAGGTTTAACATTAAGGGAGTTTTATTTCGATAGAGGCTACTCTACTGGCTGACTTCCTCTTTCAAATATTTCTGGAATTTTCTGTTTGTAACAAAGGGTTAGATTAAGTAATAAACTACATCTCTCTATAAACCGATACCTAAACTTCATTTGAATTTTATAATCACACTTCGTGACAACACATTTCTTTAGAGAAAGCGGAAGATGTACTGAATTCGAAACTCCTTCAAGGGCAACTCTATTTTATTGGCTTGGAGATTGATAGAGATTACCTACACGTAATGTAAAGAAATTAATATAGCTCTCAAAAAAATGAAATTTGAAAAATTAGTGGCACTCTACTCTACTACAAGCATCCTTCTGTTCGGGATCAGTTCAAATAGGTATTCAAAGTGAGTATTCAAAATTGAGTTCTAATTTACCACGTGGGCTTTTTAACTTATTAATGTATTTCTTCGTTACTTCTTTATTATTTGCACTATAGCCTTCAGAGACATAGCAAAGTGTTTGTAATTTAATATCTCACAATTAGAAATTTTCGAGAAATCAACTGAAAAGGGAATTTTTCAAAAAATTGATTTTTACTTTCTTTTACCCATATATGTTATATATATATATATATAGCGAGAAAATATTACGATCACAAAAAAAATCGATGTCGAAATTTTAAGAGAAATACAGGTTCTGAGGTCTAAAAAATGCGTATCGCAAAATGGTCTATGTGAACAAGGTTTCTCAACGATTTAAAAAGGTTCGAGGCTGCCCCAAAAATGTTTGGGATCCATTTTGCTGATGCACGTTTTTAGTTATTTTTTTTCCGGATTTTCTAAAATGTCACTCTAACAATTTTGATTAAAATTCATAAAATATTTATTAGATGATATTTGATATACATTATATTAACCCTTATCCCTTATGATCGGGTAAACGACAGAAGTAACCGCTCTGTTTCTTAAACTACTCAAATGAAATGAAATTTAACGATTAAATTGGCAGTAAACGGCTACATAGGGGGCTCGACGCAAAAATTTGATGTGACACCACTTTGCTGAGCTTTCCTTACTTTAGATAAGAGAAAGTTGTGTAATGTGCGCTTACTCACACCAGATTTTTTAGATTTTGTTTTTCTTTAAATTACATTTTAATAATAATAAAGACGTATTAAACGCAAACTCATATCAGCATAAATATTTTAAAGAATTTAATATAGTTTTATTTGAGCCCTAGCTCTAAAATCCAACTAAAAATGAGGAAGCTATGAATAAAATTGCCCGAAAAATAAAACTCCAGTGAAGGAAAATATAAAATTTAAAAAAATCCAATTTTTTGAAAAATATACTTTTTATGATTGTTTCTCGAAAATTTACAAAGATATCAAAATGATGAAGTATTAATTTACAAACAATTTGTTATGCGTCTGAAGGCTTTATGATAAATGATAAAGAAATCATGAAGGATAACATATAAACTCACTTTAAATACCTTCCTCCACTCTGAAGAATGGGGAATTTTCAGAAATAACTTATTTTAATAGTGTGTAAAACAAACATAACAAAAGAATTAGCTTTCTACTAATTAGTTTCGAATTATCTATTAAATTTGCTTGGGCTATAAGTTTACTTCTGTAAAATCTAGGAAAGAAAGAGTTTTCACCATCATTACGTGCTGTTCACAGGTCCGTTGGACCTTATGCTTCTAAATAAAAAAAAGTACATTGCTCCATGATGTTAAACAAACAATATACTCATTGGAGCAATCAATCATAAGTAACCGCCACTCGCCACGGGTTATTTTATAGAAAGCGATAGAAGAAACAATAGAACAAATTTAGATCTATTCCTTTTAAAAATTTTCACATGCAAATGGCAGTAAGAAAAATTTACTTGTACATACATATATTTTCCAAAATGAAACAAAGAGTTCAGGTATTTGTTGAAAGGCCATTATATAAAAAATACTAAATTCATAGGTAGATAATATTTTTTATTTTCAGAAAAAAATATGTATTATAATAGAAAAAATAATATTCAAATAAATTTTGCAGCTTTTTTGACAACTTTCGGAGAAAAGGTTTTTGGAATCTTGGAAAAAACCAGGATTCAAAGCGGTTCATTCTGGCTTCAACACGACGCTTTTGATTGCCTGGCAGCTGCTGACAATACAACTTTTGACCCCGTATGTGCATCTAACGGACAGACCTTCCAAAACTCTCTCGCTTTTCACTGTTATTTGCAATTCTTCAAAGGTAAGAAATTATTATTATTTATGTAATTAGATAATTTGTAATCAAATTATACTCTAATAAAATAAACCTGAAAAATAAATTATAACAAAGTTAATATAAGAAGTAATTGCGCAAACCTTCTTAATATTGTTAAAGCTGCCTAGAAGGTTGCATATTTACAAAACTTTTACTCAGATACCTTTCTTGTCAAATGCCATTTTTCTTTTGTTTGTGGCTTAAACGATTTGCTTCATATATAGAGAAAATTTTTAAAACCATCTAATTAATTAATCTTAACAAAAACATTTAAAATCAAAAGAAAAACAAGCAAGAAAAAGTTGTTCAAAAAAAATAAATAAATGATCTTTAGAATAGAGATTCCCAGCCTTTTTCTTTTGATGATGTAGCATTTTTTCCGGACTAAGTACTAAGATTACTAAGAATGTAATTAAAATTGATATTGAAATTTCAATGGAAACACATATTTTGATGTAAAAATCTGGTGTGACTAAACGCATATCACACAATTTTCTCTTATCTAAGGTAAAGAAAGCTCAGTTATATGAAGTCAGACCAGATTTGTTGCGCCGGGTCCCATGTGGAGTAGAGCCAACTTGAATTTATTTTGTTTAATAAATTCCATATGACTCACACTTTGTTTTCCGAAAGAGCTGCGCAAGCGAGGTGTACGTGTCATATCATGTGCAAACTTTTAGAGGAGCCTTTAAAAAGAGGGTGCCTCACTATTTTGAGGTAGAAAATGATTAATACATCTTAAAAATTATCTAATTTATTATATGTACAGCCAATATAATCAAAATCGTTAGCATGGTTTAAGAGAAATTCACAAAAAACCTAAAAATGTACAAGAATAAACTGGGCCCCAGACAATTTTGGAGAGATTAAAGGTTAATACATTTCAAAGATCTTCTAATAAATAATTGATATATGAATGTTAATCAAAATCGTTTCAGTTTTTGAGGAAATCAAAAAGAACATCATTAATTTTCTAGTATTCTTTGGCTTATTTTATTGAAAAACTTCGAAGTGCTTACAACGATGGTACCTAGATATAAAATTTTTCGTTTTTTCGTTTTTGTGAAATCTTGTTGACAGATAGACAGACAGTAAGGTGAAATACTCTCGACCTGGTAGTAAAATAATATGTTTTTTAGTTTAAAAATATATTTATTTTTCAATGTAATCTCTATTTATTTTAGTTCAATGCCTTTGTCCAACAGTTATCTAATAAATGGATTCTATCCCTGAAGTGCAACTCTAGAAGCTCTTCAAAATATTCATCTATCGTTAATATCATCTCTTCATTTGACCCAAAGCTTTTTCCAGTCACAAATTTCTTTAGATTTGGGAATAGAGGAAAGTCAGAGGGCGGCAAATCTGGCAAATAGGTGGATTTTCCAACAATTCGTACTTCAAATCCCTTAATTTTTCCATCAACAAAGCATTTTTGTAGGCTGGTGCATTGTCCAGATTGAAAATCAATTTTTTCTTTTGCAATCCAGCCTCATGAAATTTTTCATCTAGCTGGTCAAGAAGATGTGCATTCGCCAGTTATTGTTTTACCCTTGTCAAGGTAATAAGTTAAAAGAATCCCTCTTGCATCCCAGAAAACACAAGCCATGACCTTTCAGGCAGATGCCATTGAAATCGCTTTTTTTGGTGCAGAGCCATCCGCTTCCACCCACTACTTTGACTGCTGTTTTGTTTTAGGTGTAAAGTGGTGAACCCACCATTCATCTATGGTAACAAATCGACGCTTAAAATCGATTGAATTCTTTTTAAAACGGTCCAAACATTGTTGAGAAATTCGTTTTCTCGTTTGTTTTTGATCATCATTTAACAAATGCGGCACCCAACTTGCACTAAGTTTTTTCAAACTTAAATCTTCATGTAAAATGTACCGTATCCTTTCTTTTGAGATGCCTACAGCCTATCTCATACACCTTTAAGCGTCGATCATTCAAAACCATATTAGGTACCTTCTCCAAATTTTCAAAGGTGGTTGCAATTTTTGGCCGTCCTTCACATGGATCATTTTCAAGAGATGATACGACCACGATTAAACTCAGCTGCCCATTTCTTCACCGTTAAAAACTAAGGAGGTGACTTCATATAAACTTTTACCAAATTTGAATGAATTTCTGTTTGCGATAAACCTTCCAAAACAAAGAATTTTGACGGCACGATATTTCAATTTATCCATTTTACCGAAGCACACACAACACGTTTATTTTAAATATCCATATAAAGAAAACTATTTATCTGATCAAGGTGAAACTTGGCATTCGTTTTTGAGACATGTATGTCAATAATACAGAATACAAATTTTATTGATAGTAACGCTTCGGTCTTATACAGTGAACTTTTCACCTTGCCCTCGTATTTCTCTTGAAATCGCAACATCGATTTTTTTTGCGATCCCAATACTTTCTCACAAAATATTACATATATTGGTAAGAGAAAGTAAAAAGTCAATAATATTTCCCTCATATAATACAAATATAATTTAATGATTATTTTTTACATCTTAAATAAAAAATATCATTTTGTAATAAAAAGCAAATTAATTTAAATACAGATAATTTATTCATCTCTAGTTCTGTTTTTGGAATTTCGTTTTATTTTTTCTCTGTAATTGAAAGAGAGTAATTTGTAAAATCGATCAAGGAATTCTCATTGCCAAGTGATGAGCTCTAATTTCTTTTGTTCTTGCTGCCCTTCCAATTCCTTCGAGATATTTAAACCAAGAGTCTTTCTTGGATTTTTTAAGATGCGGCTGGATTAACTATAAGATGACTTTTTTAAAATCAACTTCAATTTTGGCTAGGAAGGTTTTTCTGGGGTTACGAGACTTTCAATGGTGTTTTCAAACCTCCCAGTCTGAATGCTAATTATCTAATTTCCAAAAGATGCCGGCGTTGGTTTGTCAACTGATTTGAGCAAGTTTAATAGAATGCAAATCTTTGATTTATTCTATTAGATTAGCAATTTACTTAAAAATAATTGAATATTAATTAGTTGATTAAAGAAACCGTCTGAATGAATCTATTCATTTAATAAAAGTACATTTCATATAAAGATGAAAGGAAAATTTTTTATTTAGTTATTAGACTTAATAAACGAATCTAATGCTTGAAAGTTTTTCACAAACAATATATGCTAAATCCATTTTTTATTAATTTTCTCAAAATTTGTTAAGTCTAAAAATTAAAATAATGAATAAGACGAGTTTGTGTTTAGTTGGGCATAATTCGCGCCCCTTGAACACGAACCAAGATTTTCCGCTTCCGCAGCTTCCTTTACACCAGGACCAAGTTGAGCTTTGGGTCCTCGCAAAAATGTTTTATAACCGATATATTGACTGACTTTTTGCACTCTTTGGGGCGTTGTTTGAAAACCACCAACTATTTCAAACAAAGCTCCATTAGTACATACTAAAATAATGAAATTTCACATCTAATGAGTAGTGATTGCTACTAGGAGAAACAGGAGAGCACGTGCCCGGACACCTGGAGGCGTAAGTCGCCGAAAGAGAGAGATTTGTTTCTAACATAAGTCACCTTTGAGTAGGATAGGCAGGATTTGTTTGTTTGGGGCACCTTCTCAATTTTCTAGGGAAAATAAAAACTTTTGGAATTATTTGGAACTTCAGATTGACTGATTTTCACCAATATCTGCATATAAGAAGCAAACCAACTTTAAAATTTAAACCAATTGAAAGGAACAAAATTTAAAAATGGGAAAAGACTGAATACCCCATAACGCTTTGTATTGAGATTTAAGCTACATGTAAAAGCTAGATGGTTTGCACCATATCTGTAACATTTAATATCAGTATTAGATTTAACATATTTATTTGTAAAAACATTTTTATTGATGGATATATCTTTTTTTTTAAATTTTTATTTCAAATATTTTATTTTACGGAAGCATTTGTTATATTAGAAACAATAGTTGGCGCACTTTTAACCATTTTTTTATTCACCCAGTTGACAGCACTTTCTCCATTGAGTTGTTTTACGTTTTTTTCTGAAAGTTCCATGCTACAGTTTTCAGATTTGGATCTTCCTTTTCCAAAAGTCTGACTTGTAATCGTTTTGAATGTAAACCAAAAACTAACTGGTTGCATATAGCGTTTTCTATATAAGTATCAAAACCACAAGATATACTTAGCTTTTGTTTTGTATGTACGTATTTTTGAACAGATTCTCTTTCGTGTTACTTTCGGTATTGAAAAAGTTAAACCTCTGCGATTTCCGGCTAGTAAATCTCACCAACAGTTGCACAATTACTTTGTATGTCCTGGTTTCCGGCTCCATCGATGCACATTTGTCGAAAAGGATGTCGTATGTTTGTGACTCCAAGTAATGTATTAGGAAATATACTTTCAGATCCTCTTCAATTTTGAACAATTTGAAAACTCCTTCAAGCCTTTTCACCCAACTCATCCACATGGTCATTTCCGGATTGAAACATTCAATCGTAAATGATTGAATTACTGAAAAATTGAAAATTTTCTTTTTATATTTTGAAGGATTTTAAGTACGATTTGTAGCGTAATGAAACGAATATTTGCGGCATCATATGGTGTATATGTAACACGTATATCTCCTATTTTTCATCTGCTGAATTCATGAACATCCTCGTTACTTCGTTGTGTATGTATTTTATTTCACATTAAAATATTATACAAGATAAATAAATAGTTACAATTTTTGGAGAATAAATAAAACATATTAACATAGGAGAGAGAAGAATCATTGGATCGCCATCGATTTGTAAGTCTTGAAGTGTATGTATTGAATGCAAAGCAATTGACGTGTGTATATTGAATAGTAAGTCAGGAGGCGCCAGATGTAGAGATGCACTGGTGTGGGTGTGTCGTCTCGGTATGCTCTAACTTCTTAAATTGAAATGAAAATTGTTCTTGGCGCGTATTTTAACATAAAAGCCTTATTGACGAAAAACTAAAATAAGTCCGAAAATTTCACAGCTTTTTTAAGATGTTGGTCGAAAGAGTGGCAACTCAAAATGTTCAGATCTAAACTAAAGCAATTCAAATAATTTCCAGCACTCCTCTAATTATTCCCAAAAAATTTATTTTTTTTTAATGTAAAATGTAATCGAATCGTGAGTGGGGAAGTAATTACCCCCTTTACCTCCCTTGATTGCACCCCAGGATCGTCAAACCAAGATAAACCAATAGACTTTATGAGAAAATGTCCATTAGAAGAAATATTAATTTAAAATATCTGGTGTGACTAAACGCACATCACATAACTTTCTCTTACAAAAGGTAAGGAAAGCTGAGTGAAGTGTGCATCTTCACGTATTTTGCGAGATATATTTTTTTTAGGACCTCATAACACTTATTTCCGTTAAAATCCCGGCATCGATTTTTTTTTTTGCGATCGTAATACTTTCTCACTATATATTTCATATATAGGTAAGAGAAAGTAATAAATTGCCTTTGATATATAGGCTTATATTGAAGAATTGTCAAAGTATTTTCTTCCTCTCTAAATGCCACGAATAAATTTACTCCTTCATTTCATTGGCCAAGAGAAAAAGTCAACGCATTTGATATTTAAATTAAATATTTAATTATACTAAATTTTTAAATTTATTTTTTGCATTAAAAACAAAAGTTTTAAAAATATCTCTACTTTCTGTCATTTGAGCTCTTCTGATGGATTGATCGAACCCTCATTTACGTTTATTTTGGGCAATACTAATGATTTATAATCAAAAGTAAAAGAATAATAAAGAATAATAAAATATTTTGGAATTTAAGAGAAAGAATACTTCCTCACTATCTATTTCATATATATTGAAATTATTATAAAAAAAACATCTGGAAATGCGCAAAGCTGCATTGCCGCACGAACTTGAAAATGCGCAAGGGCCTGAGAGGAATTGTTTGTTTCGCTCGAAACAATTAAAATATCCGAATCTAACATAAATATTGTGATATATGGAAAAATTTCAAAATGTTGACCATGTTAATATGAACCCAATTTATTAATTTTTGAACATTTGTATTCCATTGTTGGTATTTTATTCAAAAGTCAAAATTTTTGATATTAAAAAAAAAAATTGTGAACAGACACGCAGACATACAGAGAGAAATGAAAATATTCAACGGTATATATGTTTAAAATACGTAGAAAAAAATTCTTCTCCAAATAATTAGAAGAAAAATACTACTAATACAATTATTAAAAATAAATTAATATTCCTTGTTTTTTTAAAAGTGATCATTTCTTTTAGAGAATCTTCTACTCTCTTGGCCTATACCAGGAGTAGTGAAACTTTTTTAAAATAAAAATTCAGAAATAGTGGAAAGGCCTTTGATTCCGAAGTAAAACGCACTATTTTACAATAATTTAATCATTATACATCCTCTGATATATATCTCTTATATCAACGCAAAATTAATAAAATATTTTAAAGATAGTAAATACCATTCCAAATTGATATTCAGTTGAAAATCTATTGCAATTATTATTACATATAATTTGTGAATTTTATTTCAAATTTAAATTTTCAAAATTTAAACAGAAAAAACTATAGTACGAATAAGGCCTCACAGAATATCTTAGATCTCTGCCTTAACACAATCAGGCACCATTTCCAAGAACCATTTTTTTTTTAGATTCAGGGGACATAAAAACGAGTATTTTTCGTTGAATTAACATCAATTTTTTAAAATTATAATGTAAACATTGGAGACACCAGAGATATTGGATAAGTCTCAACTACGTATTTAATCGATTTTTTTTTCAATCATACATAATACAGACTCTATACTATATAAATATATGGATTAGAGAAAATAAAAACCTAGAACCCCCTCGTTGTAATGATGAGATTTACATTATATATATGCCATATATCAATTATAAAGGAAAGAAAGAATAATTAATTTTCTATGGCATGCTAAAGAATTCCCTGAGGAGAGGAGAAATGTTGGATAAAACAAAATATCATAAATCTTTCAGATACTCCTCTTCTTCCTCAAAAAATTTATCTGGATAAGTGCATGCTCCATTCATTTTTACTTTCTCTTACTTATATATGTAATATATAGTATAGAAAAAGTATTGCGGTCATAAAGAAAATCGATGTTGAGATTTCTACGAAATTACACGTTTGAGGTGAAAATGTTCTGACTGTGTGTGTATGTGTGTCTGTGAACAAAAAACGTTTAAGACTGAAATTTTATATTTAAACTAGGTACTCTCTTCGCTTGCACCTCGAAGCTTTTAAATTAAATCGGCCAATGGGTACTTGTATCAGGGGGACCAGAAAGTAATGTCGTTTTTTTACATTAAATTCAAACAAATAAATTTTTAACAAGTTTTTATTTTTAATCATTGATGTAATCAGCCTCGTTACTAACAACCTTTTGCCATCTAGTATGCTAATTTTCAATGCCGGATCGACAAAAATCAATTGGTTTTTGAGCAAAATAATTGGAAATCATCCAAATTTTCAAATTTTTTGTCAGTTGTAGCGATCGGTATAAATGAATTTCCGATGGTACAATGTCGGAAGCAATAAATTGCGTGTGGTGGATCGGTTAACGTTGTTTTCTTCGGACAGTTTATACGGGACCCAAACACCTGCTCTGCTTACTTTACCAATCTGCTGCAAATATTTTTGGATGGTCGACCAAGGTTGGTTAAGAGTGTTTGACAGTTCGTCAATTGTCTGACACGGATTTGCTTCCACTTCTGCCCTTAACACGTCATTGCCTAAGGTCTCCCTGATCGATACGAGTTGGAAAGATCAAATTTACCGAATCTGAACTTAGAAAACCCCCTTTGGCATTTATGAACCTCTAATGCACTTGGATAAATATCGCAAATGTTTTTGGTAGCAGCTGTTATTACCCTTGTGAAACTCAAAAAGCATACAATGCCGGATATGTACCCCTTCTGGTATTTGGCTGGCCATTTCATCCAAAATTGCAAAAAAAAATTTAAGATTTAATTATTTGCTAGTAAACAAGTCACTTTAACCTTAAAATATCTTGGCACGACTTGAAAGTATACATTGAGCTGATAAATGATAAGCAAATATTAACATGCGCAGAAACGACATTACTTTCCGGTCCCCTTATTACTTTACTGATGTACTTTTAAATTTTTTTCGATTTTCTCAAAATTCGCTATACCGATTTTGATTTTAATTTATAAAACAATTATTTATTAGATGATCCTTGAAATGTATTAGCCTTTGTCCCTCTCCCTCCCCGCCAAAAAAAATTGTTTGGAGCTCACTTTACTCTTGTACGTTTTTTGTTTATTGTTATTATCTCTTAAACTACTCTAAAGATATTGATTAAATTGGCTCTACATTGAACCTAGAGGGTCCTAGGCAAGGTTTTATCCCGCAAGAAGTTGTCTAGATGCTTGAAAAAGTGGTAGTCGATGGACAAGAGATCTGACATGTATAGTGGTGGGAGAGTGTTTCGTAACCCAGCTCAACCTTTGCACCGTTTGTTGTGCGATACGTGGTCGAGCGTTGTCATGAAGAAGAATTGGACCTTTTATATTGACTAAAGCCGGGCACAACTTGACGTGTATTTCGTTGATTTGATGGCAATATTTATCCGCCGTTATTGTTTCACCATTATACATGAAGCTGTAATTGATCATGTCGGCAAACAATTAAATAGTCACCTTAACTTTTTGTTGGTGCAATTTCGGCTTTGCAAAGTGTTGTGGAGACTCATCTCAATTTAAAAATTGAGCTAAACGTCACCTATTGTCGTGGAGAATTTACTTTTCATCTCACTTGACAATCCGTTCGAGAAACGGATAGTTTTTGTTTCGCTTAAGTGCCGATGACACCTCAAAACGACGTGTTTTTTATTTTCATTTAATTCATGTGGCACCCCTTTGTCGAACTTTTTTGACTTACCAATTGCTCAGAGGTGGTTGGAAATAGTCCTGGCTGATACACTTGCTTCAGAAGCAAGCTCCCGAACAGTTGTATGCGAATCCGCTTCAACTAATGCCGTCAATTGTTCATTATAAATGGCAGGTTTTCGCCCACGACCTTCTTGATCTTCGAGACATTCATCTCCACTTCGAAACTTTTGAAACAAAGGTTCAGCTGTCGCTTGTAGTTCCTTGGCCGAATTCACGGTTGATGTTTCAAGCAGTTTTGCGATTTTACGACCCATATTATATTGCACGGATTTGTTTCTTTACCATCTTAAAAATAACTACCTAAAAAAGTTGTAAAAAATTGTTCTAAAATAAGTAATTATATAGACACATAGAGCGAAAAACGCACTTTAAAATGATATATAACTTTGCAACAATGTAACAAAAATTCATCATCGAAAATTAAAATAACAAAAACCGCCATTAGTTTCTTTACAACCTAATAAAATATACATGTTTGAATTGATATATATTTGTTGAAGAACACAAATAAACTTGTGAATGTAAAGGGCAATCAATAAATAAATATGCCTGGTGCCACAATATATTTAAGTTTTGCTTACTTTTATGATAAATTTCATCCAAAAATTGAGTGTTTACAAAAATGTATTAATTATTTATTATTGTTAATAATAAAAGTGTATTAGTGTACTTCTATATAGATTTTAATATAATATTTATTATATATTAAGTTTCGTATTATTTTAAATTTAATATAATTTTATTAGAAATTATAAAAAAGAGTGAATAATAATTTTATAAAAAAAAAGTTTGAAGATAATCGTCATTGAATCCCTCAACTGGAAAGTTGAAATAAGACACTCTGCCCTGAGTCATGCCACTTATAAAACTCTCGCCCTTATATTGCATTATATATTATAGATAAAGAGATGTTTTCGTGGTTCTGGTTCGAAACTGTTATCAAACTTGTTTTTGTTATAATTAGTATTTTAAATAAAATGTGAGGTAAGAAAGTTTATGCGACGTGCTTTAACTCAAGTCCCATTAATTTTATTCTTAGCACGTATAGTTTTTGAAGTGAGGTGGGGAAATCAGGACTGATAAGATAAAAAAAGAAAAAAATTTTTCTCTAATGATTCTTTGAATTTTACTCCAATTTAGATAAAAAATGATCATAGATATTGTATTACAATTTTATTTTTAGTTTTTTTTTTAAAATCTGTTTGGCAGCTGAGTCCAAATAAAATTTAAACAATTACAAATATATTTTAGTTACGATACGTTTTATTCAGGCATATTTTCCTTCTAGCAATAATAAATTTGCCCCCCCCCCCCCACTGCCACCTCCTCTCCAAAAACACATATTTTCTTCGCTCTTTTTTTTCGAAATTATATTTACCTTCCGAGCAAATGAATTCTATCCTCCCGCCCCTCAACTCCCAGTAAAAAAATACCAGGCTACGCTTTGGTTCCTTTGTTAAGAAAATTTTGATCTGATGAAACATTCGGTCTCCCGGCAGAGATTCGGGCTAGAAAGAAAAAGAAATTTGGTTAGTAATATCATTCATTTAAGAATTAAGGTGTGGAGCATAATCCCCGCTATGCGATAAGGAGTGAGAACAGTGCACGGGATAACTGGAGCCAACTTCAAAAAGGCTCTCGATTTAGATGCATTCGTTTGCTATCTATCTATTTTTTCGAATAAATACTGAAATTTAATCAGAAGTAGGAGTAGATGTAAACCAATTTTTAAAGGGTAACATCGTATTAAAATAGCCTATTCATCCAAGAAGAAATTGAAAAAACGTGCTCACTCTGATAAAGATGACCAAGAAATCCATGAAAAGTCAGCTATGAGTTGAGAAGAAACAACCAAAACAAGTCTGCCGGCTATTCTTCTGATCACATGTCCAAAGATTATATGTCAAAAAGGCGTAAACAACAAGGCTCTCAAGGAGAGTCCAAAAATGTGTCACTTACTAAGGCTGAAAGACAGCAAGTACAGGGAATGTGTGTGTCAGTAGAAGTGAGTACTACCGCTGTACAACCGACTACCTATGTAAACGAGTATTTTTAAGAAATTAGCTGCTATTTGACATTATCATGTCCTCGGTCGTGTCAGTGAAACAGCCCACCTTTGTTATGTTAAAAGGAAAAATATTAGTAAGAATGCCTTCAAAAAATTTAAAGTTGGTATAATAAGGATATAGATATGTCGGGTTAGAGTATAGAGGATGTTTTTGAAAAAGAAATTGACTTATTTCAATTTTTCAGTGAGACTTTCGGCAAGAAAAGGAATATGCAGTGAACGCCGGCGTCCCGACCATTGCGCTTTTGCATTTATCGTATGGAAACGAGTGTGTGGTGATGACAATATCACATACAGCAGCATATGGGAACTACTTTGCACCGCTGAAAATCTCGGCAAATGTATGTATACCCTAGTAGGTATATAGACCATATCACTATTAAGATTGGTACCATTGCCTCCCTTATTTCAGGATCAATATTACCAACCATCAACCCACCAGGTATTTGCCCAGTACGCCTTATGGCTAGTCAAACTATCTAACTATTAATTTTATTATTTCATAAATTTTTTATATACAAGTAATTTTGATTTTTATTTACAACGGTGTCTTTAGTGGATAAACGGATTGTGTGCGTTTTCATTTCAATATATAATTAGAGTCGAATATCTCTTGCAGAGCAAACACAATCCATCATCTCATATTAGGGGTTGTCGATAATGATAGCAACGAACCAATGTTCACTATTTATTTAAATTTCTCGTTTTTTCTTTTTATTTCTATTATTCTTCTCTGTAAAAAGAGAAAAGCTCTTCATTCTTTCAGAATAAAAAGACTGAAATATTATTTATTATTAAAAAATTTATTGTGAAATTTTAACCCATTTTAAATTGTATTCTAGGAAATTTAATAAGTCGATTTAATAAGAGATATTTTAAAGAGTTAAATGAGTGAATTGCAACTCTGCTGGTTTCATTCACTGTCATTTCAAATTTGAGATGAATGCCCATGCAGAATTTTTATTGTTTATGCTAGGAAAGTGTAACTTTATACAAATAAACTTCAAAGTTTACTGCATTTAATTGTTCGTTAGAATATTCAAACGTCTTAGGGGAAGTTTAAAAAATATGCAAATTTAGGAAAAATGTAACATTCTAATTTGGTATTTTGATATAAAGATAATATAAAGAAAATATAATTAGAGTATTAAGGTTATAATAATGAGTTCTAAACTAAAAAAAGCTTTTTGAATGGGAATGTCGTATGCCTTTGAATCTTGAATTTTATACAAATAAAACAGAAAAATATATCATTCACGTGATATTATCGAAATATTTTAGGTTGCATGTTAACAGCATAGTAACAAAAAGATGAGCTAGGAAAAATTTTACTGACAGGGTGAATTTTAAGCAAATTTTAAGGAAATTAGTGAACACTGATTGATTATGAATGAATTAAATATTTCTTATTTATTAAATAAATTAAATGAATATTGATTGATTAAATTAATATAGGCCTATTTATATAATGAGATAAAGTTAATTTAGGTCTGCTATTCTCAATTCTCTTTTGGGTTTGCGTGACTCAAATGGCAAATGGGTTCGCTTACAATCTGTTGTCTCGAAAGGCAGAAAATAAATTTAAATAGAATAGAGAGAGGGAACAAGATATTTGAACAGTCAATCTCTAAGTAGAAAACCTGGCGTAAAAAAAAAGCAGCAACCCAATTATTTTATTAGATTCGATCATTTTGATATGTTCCATTTACATTAAGAAAATGAATTAAAAAATAAAAAGCATAAATGACAAAAAATCTGTTGTGACTAAGAGCACATACATACAACTTTCTCTTACTTGATTAGACAAAAGAAAGTAATGTGATGTGGTGTCATACCAGATTTTTTATGTCGATATATTTTTTCTTTATGATGGTATATCAGTTCCCGAGAGATAAATAGTGGTCCCACCAATTTTTTCATTCCAAATTTGTCCCAAGGAAAATATTTATAATATAAAAAAAACTAAATTGATAATTAAATCTCGTTTATTATCAAATATAGGAATTAAAATATTTATATTTTGTTACTATGGCAACGAGTTGTCCTATTTTTCTATGGGGTTCTTAAATTGAAGGTTACAAACTATTTTGTTGTGGAAAATTATTAATATATTAATATTTTAAAGCTTAACTACAGGGTGAAGCAAGTAAATTGTAACTAGCTTGTACCTCCTTCCGCACTCGCCTTAAATCTATTGTTGTTTACCATTATCTTACTTATTTTTTTACCGGTTTCTGTAAAATATATAAAAAATATATTGACTTTTTAGCAGAAAAAATATTTTTACATTTTATTATATTTTCCAAATTTAGCTGCCGACCCTGTAATTTATTATATGTGCAGCCAATTTAATCAAAATAGTCAGAATGGTTTAAGAGAAATTCACCAAAAACTACAAAATATATCCATAAAATGAGCCCCAAACAATTTTGGGGCAGATAAGGGCTAATATATTTCAAAGATAATCTAAAAAAAATTGTTTTATAAATATTAATAAAATTCTTTAGTGCAAACTTTTAGAAAATAGAAAAAACTAAAAAACTACATCAGTAAAGTATTAGTATTAGTTGAAAGCTTCGCGACGTAAGCGATGTAGGCTTAAATATAAAATTTCAGCTTCGAGCAGCTTATCGTTTTTAAGAAATCTTGTTCACACACACAGACTCATTTTTTAGACTCAAAGGACTCCATTACGCAATTAATTCTCAACTTGCTACTAATGTTTTCTGTGGAATTAAATAATAAAAGTGAAATCATTTGGCGTTAGTTGGTCACTCAAAGGTTACACAAACAATAACAACAAACAACTTGACAAAGTATATTATAAGAGAGCAAAGTGCTAATTTTTATAGCCTGATTAGAAAACTTCGATTCGCTATCATAAAAATAAATAAGAAAAACTTCGGAAAACTTGGATTGTTTCAAAAACAGAGAGATTATATATGTTACCGATAATGTGGGAAATCCAGTAATGTTGTCATTAACTACTTAATCTGAACACCTATTAGAAATTTGTTGGAATATTATGTAAACAAAATGAATTTGTTAAAAATAAAAATAAAAAATAAACTTTTATTTATATGATTATAATAAAAATTAATAAATTATTTATATTGAATATGCTTTATATAAAGTGATTCACTTTGAGGAAGTGATATTGTTTAAGTTTAAACTTCCCTCTTTCCAATCATGCTTACTTTCGCTGTCAAATGGACAGTCGACAGTTTCTGCCAACTGTTGAAAGATAGAATCGCTAATAATTTTTTATTTAATAAATTTCGTTAAATATATTACTTTTCTTTATTTATTAAATTATTCCAAATTCTCAATCTCTTTTTTAATA
>JAAAKE020085612.1:0-22295 GCA_010014785.2 Anisolabis maritima | reverse complement strand
GGGGGAGAGAGGGATAGTAGCTTGCGCCGTCCCTTGCTGCAGGGGGCTCAAGGAAATTCCAATTTTTTTTTATTTTGTCAAGAGAATAAAAATGAAGAAAAAGTGTCTGCACTTAGATAGAGCATCATGTGTATAAAAAGTGAGAAGTTACGTAATCAATGATTTTTCTTTTGGAAAAAAAAGAAAGAAATTGTTTTAATTGTAACTTCTAGGATTCTCTAATAGAATTTTTATAAGTCCTTTATTATTTATATTAACGAGGGGGTCCTTCAAACTTTGCAGGACCCGACGGGTTCAGTGGCAGGTGCAGGAAATTATTTAACTTAATCAAATTAAAAGACAATGAATGTGTTTTCATATAATAAATAAAAGGCGGGGGGGGGGGGGGGCTTATGACTTTATATAGCTTAGAGCCTCACCAATTCTAAATCCGGCACTGGGCATGACTGATTACACTTTATTTGCAACTTGTTAGCGAAATGTCACATATTATCGCGGAAATATGTCTTGAGTATCAAATGTAAATGAAATATGTTGACATTTAATCGTGAAAGTTCGAATCATTCTCTTGAGAATTAATTCAATTAGCTTAATTTTAGGCCTTTTAGGCCCCTTCTTTAATAATGACCAACGAGTCCATTTTTTACATTTTATGTTATGTATATTAAGTATTAATAAATACAGAACCCCCTTCCATCCGGCACTCTCTTAAAAATAATTGCCCACCTCTGGGCAACAGAGACAGCGAGGCCCCCCCCCCCCCCCCCCCCCTTCTGAGAAAAGAGTCATCCACATAGGAGGCAAAAAATTTTCAGCCCCTATAAGGATGAGCGAAAGAAGCCTTGCTCCCCCCCCCCATGCGGGGTATGATTTAATTGACAATACGGCTAATAGTTCTCTGTAGATTTTTCTTCCTAAATATCCTCTCCAGGCAGCTTGGATGATTGTAGCCTGACGGTGTAGAAAGGCAAGACGTCTTCTGATTAGCCAGCCACGAATCCATCTCTGAATTTCTCGAGCAGCTTTGTAAAGTTCAAGATAATCATCAAGGAAATCCCTAATAAAAGAAAAATAACAAATAATTAACAGACCACTCATTTGAGAGAAACGATTAGTCTGTAATCGTAATGTAATAATGCCAAAATGGAAAAAACTGATTCAATCCCTGAACGAGGGCTAGAAAAAATCCTTAATCCTTAGGCCCACACAGTGACGTTGCTCTCAAAGGTCCAAATTAAACAAAATGATGGCTCCGAATATTTAATTTTTGAATATAGAAGGGGGGGAGGTGTTCAAATATTCATTTCTGATCTTACTCACTCAGTTCTTATTTGGAGTTCAGTGAAAATATTTTCAACATCATAGAAAATTTCAGCTAATGACGCCATCTTGTTTTTTTTTTTTTTTTTTTAATTTCTTATCTATCGTTGTTTCTTTCCATTCAAAATTTAATTTAGAAAATTTTCGTTTAGATAACGAAACATGGAATTGAAATGTAGAAGAAATAGGACAAGCTTTCTTTTTATTTTATGTTTGTTTTCATTAAAATATAAATAGGGGAGGTCGTTTATTTTGCTAAGGAAACAACAATGTCACAAGACTTTCCTATAAATGCCAAAATGGCCTTTCATTTGAAGGACCTACAAATCCTCAACAATTAGCAAAATAATAATGAGAGAAAAGTCTCAGAAAAGGAACTAGTCTCAAGAAAATGAGAGAATTTCTTTATATGACTTCTATTTATTTATTTTTCATCATCATTGGATATTTTTTGACCTCTAATATTTATATTTCACATTGAATTTTATTTTCTAGGCATCATAATCATTGCTAAAATTTTATAATATTCTTAGATGTTAAGAATAGAGTCCATAGACGCTTCTGGTTTAGCACCCAACTCTAACTCAACTGCTCTTTCCAGGGAGGGAGAGAAGCGCCTTTTCAAGTTTTGTCCTTTTTGAGATTGCACAGGCCCGATATTTCTAGCTACGCCATTGACATTGAAGTGGAAGTTCTTCTACTATTTAGAAGCTGTTTGAGTTTAAAGGAAAATGTTTGTCAATTTTATATTAATAGTTCACTGTGATTTGTAATTTTTAAAAAGTATATGCCAAGGGAAGGCAATTTGCCTTTTGGTCCAGGGCGCTGGAAGGAGACAAAGAAAGATTCAAAAGAGGTACATACAGTAAGAGGTATATTTTTTTATTATTGCAAATATATACAAATATATATATATAAAATAGATTATTATAATTTAGATATAAATACATATACTCGAGAAGTTTCAATTCTTTACAAAATTTACACTTCAAGTCAAATTTAATTTTGACTGAAACAAAACCAACTTCTAGGAATGAAGAAATCCCAAAGGAGTGAATCCTGAAACAAAATTTTATTATTTGTATCGCAGTCTTTTTAACACTTCCTTGCGACTTCTGTTAAAAAAATTTCTTTCTAATGAAATCATATAAAATTCTCCCAAAATAAAATCCATTAAACCAGTCACACATCTTTCTCTTATCCAAGATAAGGGAAGTTGAGTGATGTGCGGTTTCTCCAGGTTTTTACGTGGAGGCCCTAGGTAGCCGTTCTCTAAATCATCTCTTAATAGAACAATGTACAGTCAATTTAATCAATATTATTAGAGTAGTTTAAGAGAAAATAACAAAAAAAAAAAAATGTACAAGCGTAAAGTGAGCCCAGACAATTTTGGGGAGGAGGGATGAGGATCAAAGTTCATTTAATAAATAATAATTGATCGAGCGAATTTTGCTAAAAGGAACCCATATTATTTTTTGACTAATGTGACAATCCATCATTTTGGAAATATCTTAGATATAATTTTTTGAGAAAATAGCTTTTAAGACAACAAACACACAAATCATTCAGGCCCAAGTAAAAAATTAAGATCTTTTTAGTCAGGAGAAATTAAAAAATATTTTTTTCATTTCTTTTATTTTCTTTTTAATTGCCGACGTTTCATACATTTCCTCATGACATTTAACTGCCAAGAAATCTAAAATGATGATTATTTTATCATATATACTATTATATAGATTACCAGAATATAATTCAAGTGTATATGTATTACAAATGCAAGCTTTAATTATTTTTTCCCAATATATATATAGTGAAACCCCTATCTATCGGGACTCAAAAATATGTATATCCGTTATGTAGAGGTGTCCTGTATTTGGAAGTTAAATTCAAACATTCAGTATCCAAAGAAATCGTCTCTTATTTCGAGGTGAGGGTATATATTGAATAGGCTATATATAATATTTTTTTGCAATATATATATAATCCAATACAGGACACAATGAAATAAACCCTCAGACGAGCTGTTGCCGAAGCAGCTTTAGAAGTAAGTTCGATTAGAGCAAAGGCTTATTTCATACAGATGGAAATCAATTAATATGGATAATCTGAATTTCCTTTAATCTATTGGGTGTATTTTTTTTACTTTGTATTTATGTATTATATTTATAAAAGACAACATTGAAGTAAAATTATTGTAAACATTAAGATGAGTAGGGTTAGTGTGGAATATATAAAATAAAAATAAAATTTTCTCAATTAACACTGAGTGAAAAAAAAAAAACAAAAATAAAAGTTAAAGGACGTTCAACTTCAGAATCATCAAATAGGAGTAATTAAATGTTTCATTTTATTCATAAATCCTTCCATTATAATTTCACGGTTATCCCTTTTTTAAAATAATTTTTAATTATAATAAGATATTTAAAAAGCGTCCAAAATATAAATTTATTAAAAAAGTTCCTTCACCTAATCAATTGGTTTCGGCCTTCATCAGAGTTCTATAATGAACAAAAAATATTTTATTTTTGTAAACATAAATATTCATAACAAAAAAATTACTCTCTTTTTTTGTTATGTATATGTATGTCCAGAAAAATAAAATATTATTCATTGTAAATCTCTTAAGAAGGCTCGAATATGCTTGCCGAAACCATAAGGTGAAAGAATTTTTTTAATAAATTTAAATTTAGGAGGCCTCTACGCCATTTTAATGCAATGTCTTATTATAATTAACAACCCTGCATTCTTGAGACTCTTCCAATTTTATTGCACTAAAATAATTGTAGCACATCCTTGATATCAAGGGTACTACCCTAGTTGAAAATAAATCCTATATTATATAATATAAAATAAAATTTTATTTAACAATCTTTCTATTATATTTTTATTTATACAATATATATATATTTTATTTTTATCTTCCTTTCTTTTTCTTTAAAGATTTTGGGGGGTATAAACCCATACATCTCCTTCCTGGCTTTGGCCCGGGTAGTATATATGATAAAATAATTATCATCTGTATCATCTTGACAGTTAATTCTTCTTAACAAAAATAGAATCCTATTTTATTTATTTTCTCCTGGGCCTTCTAGAAATTTAATAAAACAGCCTTATCTCGTCTTCTTCAAAAATTATGATTATCCAAAATTACCGTGATGGGAGAGCAATTAATCCTCGCGTACCATTCTATTAAATAGGCAGAGGTCACCATTCCAGTCCCCGAATAAATGAACAACCAGAAGAGAAGATTGCTGCCCGACTTCTTTGGCAGGAATACCAAAGACACTGGAAATTATATTTCATTATTATTATTATTATTATTATTATTATTATTAAAAAATAGTGATTCCCAACGTGTGGTATGAGTACCGGTATCGGTGCTCGACAATTGAATAGAATAATAAAAAAATAGGCAAAGAAATTGTGACACTATTTTATTTTATTGAATATCAAGACTTGCCATGATGATTTTTAGGTTATGTTGTGGAATAAATAAATATCTTTTCATTAATTGAATTAAAAAATAAAACAAATAGATTAAATTAAATTAAATTTCAGAGCTTCTCTCTATGGTGATGTATGTTTATTATCTTATACCCAATTCCCCCCCCCCCCCTCTTTTTTTTTTGAATAAATTCGCTCCCACTCAACGGATTATTATGAGGGTTGAAGACAAACGTCTTAATTATTATCAGTGAATTTCAAAAGATTTGACCCAGCGGACTATGAGAAAATTGTGGGGGGGAGGGGGGGGGCTGTGTTATCGCCCCCTGCGACCGATTCGCTTCAACTTTTAATATCTTCTTGAGCTCCTCTAGGGCTATAAAAGTGTTAAGTTTCATTCTTTTCCAATAAGTGGTTCTAGAGATAAATGCCAAAATACAATCTACACACATTAAGATTTTTTTCATTTTTGGGGTCCTTTTAACTTGAAATGTAAAGATATTTTTAAAAATTCAGTTTGTTATCATTATAATAGTTTCCTCTTACTATTTATTATATATATGGCGCGGGAAGGAAAAATATATTATGTATAAAATACAATTTTAGCTACCATATAACTAAAATTTACTTGATGCCAAAAAGGTTGCGAACCACTATTATAGAGGATAGTACCAACAAGGCATACAGGCACTTACCACCAAAGAAGCCAAAAACAACGAATAAAAATGGATAGAAAAATCCAAATGTGAAAGCTAAGATGAATTCATGAAAAATGGCCGAGATTAAAAAGACAGCAAAAAGGGACAGACTCCGGAATTTCGGCCCTAAATATCCCTAAAAAAAAAAAATTAAAAATAAAAATAAATTTAGACGAGTATGAGAGTGAATAAAAAAAAAGAAAAGAAATATTTACATCAAATTCTTTATAGATATAAGCAAAGAGCCAATCATGGACGACACAATTCCATTTCGAATAATATTCTGCCCAGTGTAGTGAAGTCCACCAATCCTTAAATAAAAATAAAAAAAGAGGAAAAATATAAAATGACAGAAATTAAATCTTGGCCAGTTTTATTAGATTAACAAACAAGGGATCCGTGCAACGATTTCTGAGGGTCGGTGAGCTTTAACAAAAAAAAAAATGAATTATTAATTTTTCTTTTGCTGAGGGGTTTGGAGAACAGATATACATACATGAATAGTTTTTTATTTTTAAGTCTTTATCGGCATCTGTGGCCATTTAGACTCCGTCCTTATTTATTTATACCATTTAGTAGCCAATATAATATAAATTTTTGTCGCTCAGGACGGGGAGCGAACCTTTAGACGAGACTGACCGACCTTTGGTACGAGAAACAAGGTCTTTACCTCTGCACCAAGGGACAGGGCTACATGAATAGTTAATAATAATAAATAAATAAAATAATTAACTCTGAAGATGGCTTTAAGCAAAATTAAATAAAAAAAAACACTGGCTGCATTCTTCTTTTAAGAGATCCCTTCAGCAAGACGAGTTATGATAAAATATAGATACTTTAGTTCTAAAAAATCTAATGGACTTGCACATCACACTTGGTCTTACCTGAGATAAGAAAAATTGTATCAGCAGATTTTTGCTTCGGGTCTCCTAGGAAGTCGGTTCAGTTTCGTCATTTATTTTTGTCTTTTTCGGCATCTGAGTCCTTATTTATTTAAAAATGTATTTTGTAGCAACAGGTTTTCCTATAGGATACTTAAAATCAAAATTGGCAGCCCCACACTATTTTGAGGTAGAAAATGACAAAAAAACGTACATCAGTAAAGTACTAGTACTTTTTGATCGATTTTATTCAAAAGCTTCAAGATCCAAGCGACGAGGGTACTTAGCTCATATATAAAGTTTGACCCTCGAGCCTCTTTTCGGCTTTGAGAAATCTTGTTCACACAGACAGACAGACAGTCTCAAAACGTGTATTTCCGTTGAAATTTTGACATTGATTTTTTTTGTGATCGCAATATATATTATAGGTAAAAGAAAGTGAAAATTAATTTATTTAACTTTCATTTGTTGTTTTGTTGTGCATTGGTAAAACAAAATTTTACTTAATATTTCATCATATTCAAATCCCCTTTTTGACTTTATTGAAAAAGATATTTTTTAATTGAAAAGAAAATGCAACCTGAATGTCAATTACTCCCGCCGCCCTTGAGGACAAACACAAGGGAGGGCCTCGACCTCAACCTCGCCTTCCAGCTTCAGATCAAAGACGTCGCCAAATTTGGGCAAGTAATACCTTGATAGTAGTAAGGAGTACACGCAAGAGGGTCATAAGTCATTGACAGTAAGTCAGCACCCGAAGAGTAGTAGACTTTTGGATCCCCTCACAACGAAGATCATCGACAACTAACCGGGCTTTGTGTTGCATCGGGAACCCCCCCCCTCCTTGTTCTCTTCTCATAGTTAAGAACGAACTATTCTTTGTTTGATATTTTTAATTTAGATTTCTAATTTTTTTTTTTTTTTTTTTTTATTTAGTGACATCTCGTTATTTTAACCGCTTCAATTGTTTTCTTTCAACTTTTGTTTTTGTGATGGAATTCATTTTTTTTATTCGGTAGATTTTTTTTAATCAATTTTTAATTTTTAGCCTTATAATTTCAATTACATCAGTAATTACATTACTTAAAACTAAGGAAAATATCACATTTAGAATAGCCTAATATAATCACAATTATAAGTCGTTAGGCGGTTCGCTTTGCCTGCCTACCTTATAAAAGCCCCTGTCTGCAAATCGGAGCACTTCGGCGCTGGCGTTCATCCAACAATGCAAAAGACAGTAGAAGCCGCAGAGGAAGGTGATTGTACTGGGCATCATTGAGCTGAAGAGCATTCTCATCATTTGGTCCAGTGGTATTGGCTCTTTACCGAAATCTTTATACATCGGGATCATTTGATGGGTAAAAAGGAAACTGATATAAAAAATTACCGCCAGGATTTCAATCAATCTTATTATAACGAACTGCCAGTTGATGTGATCTGTTCTGTGTAAAAAACAAAATTTAAATTAATATCTTATAGCTACGGAACAAAAAAATTAGGACAGTGAAATCTTTTTTTTTTGCTTTCCCGCGCTAGTATATATAATAGTAAGGGAAGAATGAAAAATTTAACCCCCCCTCCTAATTTTTACCTTTCAAGAAAAAAGGATCCTAAAACTTTTTTTTTATTAGGTTATTTCTCTGCAACTATTGATAGAAGAAGGATAAAACCACATTTCTAGCCCTAAATGTGCTTAAGGAGATTTTAAAATTTTAATCGATTGGCAGGGGGCAGTAAAAAACCCGTCTCACCACTTTTTTTTTAGCATCCCCTGGACCAAATCTTTTGATACTTAGTGTTAATAATTAAGACATTTGTCTCCAGTCCTGGGTCAAATTTCATTGAGTAGAAGGGGATTTATTCTTAAGAAATTGGGTATAAGATAATAAACCTAATTCATTATTTATAAAAACAACTTAATCTCCCACCGCATATTTCCTGGGTTAGCCCTGTTTTAGAAGGATGGGGGGTTTTGCAATTTTGTTGTCCCAATTCAATTTATTTAATCCTTTTTTTTTTTCTAACAATTTGCAAATTCTTAACACTCCGTCCCAGTTTCTTTTGTTCCGAATTATAATTTAAATAGATGTACTGATTGCAATACCTCGGATAAGAATCTCGGTAGACGAGAGTCGGCGCAAAGAGGAAATAATTGAAAGTTTTATATGAGGGATACCACGCTGTATTTGTATCTTCTTCATTTTTGTATTTTTTATTTAAAACTCGCGGGACATTACTCCGGATAAAAGCATGAGATTTCATCAGAAATCTCACCTGGAAAAAAAAATCACAAGAATGGCTTTGTCCAGCTAAGCGCCAGTTATCAGGTTCAAAACGTGGACGAAGGGGAAATTTATCCTCTTAATCCTTAACATACAAACGTTATTTAATTTAATCATAAACTAAATTTAAAAATCTAAAGGGGTAAAGGTCTCACTTCACGTTCCACAGGTCAGCGATAAAATTTGTTTATATTATAATATTAGATATCTATAAATTTAAATGGCCTAAAAAACTTTAAATAAATAAAAAAAATTTTAAAATCTTTGGGCTAGTTATTCTTTGCATGTACAGTATAAAGTACTTTGGCAGGAGGCGCCCCCGGCCCCCCTTGACCTCTCGTTTTGCCAAATTGAGTCCTTTCCTTGAATTTTAATTATTGTATTTACAAGAGAATCAAAATTTAGAAAAATAAACTAATTAAGTTTTTTGTTTTTATAGAATTTTAAACTCCCATTAAAAGGTCAGTGGTTCGCTTCTCGTCCTGGACGACAAAAATTTCTTTACATTATATTGGCTACCAATTAATTTAAATAAATATGGACGGAGCCTAAGTGGTCTCATATGTCGAAAAAGACTTAAAAAAAACCCTTTTCCCAAAAATAAAAAATATCCACTAGAAAATTCTCTAATCATTGAAAAAAAATCTCAAGAAAATCCGTCAGGTAGTTTCCGAGTTCAAACAGTTTAAACATCTAGAAATACGCAAAGCTGGATTGCCGTAAAGAACTTGAATCTGCACAAGGGCTGCGGAATTGCTCGCTTCACTTGCAACAGTTTCAAAATAATTTTTTGGATTTCTAGATGTTAGATTCCGAATCTAATAAAAAAATTGTGATATTTAGAAAAGATTCAAAATTTCGGCCGCCATGAACCCAATGTTTGCAGATTTGTAATCTCTTATTGATGTTTTATCCGAATCCAAAATTAAAATTTTGAAATCCGAAAAAAATGATTGTTTTAAATTAAATTTTGTTTATTCTCTTTTGGGGTGAGGAGGTGAGGCTTGGGGGGTAGAGAGGTGAAGGGCCTCACATTCCAAAAAAAAAGTGCACCGGGAATGGGGTTTGATGTGTCCATGGGACCATCAGTGCACGAGATTCCAAGGGTTACTAAACGGGGATGCTCTACCTTTAATTAAAGGATAAAAAATGATTCAATTTTATTCTTTTCTATGGATGTATGAATTTCTACCCACCTGTTCACATAGAAAAGCAAATGCTGTTGTGGGTGGGAATTTGGAAATGTACACTTGTTTGGCTGGGATGAAAAGAAAACCAATCTCAAAGGCGATGTACGCAATCAGACAAATTTGATCCCATGCTCTTGCAACTGGAAAAAGAAAAAGCATCTAAATGAATACGCAACTGTAAAGTCAAAGAAAAACAAATATTTTTCCTTCCTCCTCCAACCAAATCTCTGTTTCCAAAATAGAGTTTAAACCATGGTTTTTTTTAAGTTCACGGCTCCCTTAGAACCCTGGAATTTTTTATTGCGCACCCAGGTTACTAGAAAACAATTTAAATACATCCTTTTATTAAAATTTTTAGACAAATCTTCACTTGCCTTCATAATCTAAAAAGGAATTCATTTTTAATTAAAAAAATAAATTTATAAGAATATTTCGCGGCGCCCATTTAAGCCAGTCACAGCGCCCCAGATCGCCGCGGCACACACTCTGAGCTAATCAATAACGATCAAATTTTAAATAAAAACATGAGTATGTGACACCAAAGTTTTGACAACGAAAGTGTCATCTTTCATTTTTTTTTATTTTTATTTTTCAAAAAATCAGTTTGAACTAGTTTATTTTTTAAATTTTATATAATCAATTACATAATTGAAGAAAAATAAAAGGTATATTTTGGTTTCAGTATGTAAAGCCCTTGAACATTTTCTTTATCAATACTTTTGTTATTTTTAATATATCAGAAAAGTTTTCGAAATTAAATTTCAAGTAACTTTTATTATAGGTATTTTTTTCAAAAACAAAAACAGTAGTTTTGGAAATATAAAAGATTTTCGATATAGGCCACTTTATGAATAGTGAGCACCGCGGCCCGCGGTAATATTATATCATTATTAGGAATTATATTTTTGACAATGATTTATCAGATATCGTCTATTTCAATATATCTTTTAAATAGTAGTTAAATAATCGAAAAAGGAAACATCAAGATGTATTAATTGCGGCTTATTTTATTGAAATTTATTTGTTATTTAAATAAAATTTATAATATTGTTTGATTTCTGTCACTCTTATAATATATTTTTATTTTATGTTTCTTATTGATTATTATTTATGTGCAGCCCGCGGAAAATTTTAGGGCTTCAATGAGGCCCACGGAACGATTTGAGTTGGCCAGGCGGCCTGGTTTAAAGGAACTTACTTACCTTTTGGGGAGAATTTCCCTCTTTGTATCGCCCAGAATCGAAAGACGAAATACAAGACTTGCATAGAGAGTAGCATCAAGAGCCAGAGGGTCAATGCAAACTGCATTTGGCCAAAATTCCATTTGATTAAACTTAAACCAAGATTTAAACTAAAAAAAAAAAAAAAAAAAAAAGAATGAAATGAATATATGCAGGGGCCAGAAGGGCTGACTCTTTATTTATATTTATTTTTAGAAATGTGAATTTGGGGATTCAACTATTTTTTCTGGATTCTCACTAATGTCCCAAAATTCCATCGGGAACTTGCTCAGACAGACTGAACAACACTCCGCTATCTAAATATCTAAAATCCCCTCTAATAATAGAAGATGCAGCTATTCATCGTACAATCATGTAGTTTGATTTTATATTCCAATTTTAAGGGGTTCACTTGGTATTTCAACTTCCATTTCATTTACTTTAAATAATTTTTTTCCAAATAAATTTCAATAATTTAAAGAATATTATTACTAAAAAAATAATAGCACTATAAATATAATAATTCAAATGAATTTATAAAATTTTTCAAACACTTGAGTATTACTCTGAGCTCTCCGAAAAACGAAAATAAAGATGGCGATAACAGTGAACAAACGGGAACACCCCGCAGAGGGTGAAGTCCCCTCCCTAGCTGCGCATTCCGTATTCGTATTTATTTAAATATGCTGTTAAGTTCCTTATGTTTTATTAAAGTTTTATTTGTTGCCCGCTGTCAGGATAATGCCAGAAAATATGTCCGCTCTGAATGTGGAGGTTGTAACTAATACTATAACTAACAGTTATAGAGAACTTTTGCATCGCGTAATGATAACTTCAACCTCGTTCTTGTCAAAGCGAGAAAATGGTGAAGTTGGGTCGCAAGGCAAAAATATTTAGAGAGAAATGAATAATTTATTTTTAAAGAGAAAAAAAAGAGAAGACGTACGCACCTGCCTGTTTTGATGATATCTTCAATTGCAGTCTGAATGAAGAGAATGATTAAAAACATGACGAAAATATTATAAATAGTTTTGATATGATGACTTTCGAATAAATCCGTGAGAAGGGAGTTTTGTTTCTTGAATATTTTATCTTTGAGTTCTTTCCTGAAAAAACAGAATATAAGTCAGGGATGTCAAATTCGTCGTCGATTTTCTTAAAGCATTTTACCTGATACGATATGTTGAAAAAAATTTTGAAGATGTGAGAAAAGGGGAAGAGATAAAAAAAGATGTCGACTAACTAATAAATAAAACTGGTGTGACTAAATTCACATCACTCAACTTTCTCTTACCTAAGGTAAGAAAAGCTGACTTATGTCCTGCACCTAGATTTTTTGCATCGGGCCCCTTAGGCTCTGCCAATTTAATACCAATTTAGAGTTGGTTTAAAAAACACCCGCCGTTTGCTCGAATAACAGCAAAAGACTATATCAGTCAAGTGGACCCCAAACGATTTTGGGAGAGATAAAGGTTCATACATTTCAAATTATCTAATATCTAATTAATTTTTGAATTTTAATCAAAATCGTTAGAGCGGATTTTGAGAAAACCTGAAAAAACTAAAAAAGTATATCAGTAAAGTATTAGTACTCTTTGGCCAGATTTATTCAAAAACTTCTAGATACATGGGGACGAAGGTTCCTAACTTAAATATAAAATTTCATCCTAAAAGAGAGACCATTTTGCGAGACCCATTTTTAGACTCAGAAAACCTCAGAACGTGTATTTACGTTGAAATCTTGAAATCGATTTTTTTACGATCGTAAATACTTTCTCATTATATATTCCATATATGTATAGGTAAGAGAAAGTAAAGACATTTTTTTGCTTTGTGGCACTTGATCTCAATCTCCTTTCACCGAATTTCAACAAGTGAATAGAACGTTCTATAATTGTTCTAATCAGGACTGGATCTAGGAGCGCCCTGCGCTAATGAAATGCTAAATAAAAATTAAGCACTCATATGAGAACAAAAGTGTACTCTTAGTCAATTTAATATTTGAATACACCAAGAATATCTCAGTAATTAAACGAGGTAGATAATCACAATGATGTTTATGACGCAGGGAACTCAACATTTCAATTATCAATTCCATTTGAAAATCACACCAATTTTAATATTTGGACACAGGGCAGGTTAGATAGGTTCAAGGCCGCCGAGAGCCAGACCAGGTCCCGAGTGACTTGTCATATTGGATCCACTTTTTTCAAATATTATCAATATAACGAATTTTGAACTTTTGATCGAAATTGGATTTTTATCGAATAAAAACAAAATTATAATTCAGATTTTTTTGTGAAAATTTCATGATTTATTACATATAAAAAATTATAGAAGAGCTTTTCGTGCTTTCTTTTCTTTTTAGCAAAATTCCTAATAACTACTGCTGCTATCTTGTATTCTCTGTTTGAAATGGCCAGATCATTCAATCCACTTGGACCCATAGATGATCATCTTTTATACTTTTGAGAGCACTGAATGAACGTTCACCTTGTGCAACTGTTACAGGAATCGTACAAAAAATTCTCAAACTTATTAACAAATTTGGAAATAAACTTGAGTGGTTGAGAAAGTTCATGGGTAGCTGAGAAATCTCATTATCAATCGACTTCAAGTCTAAATTTCAGTTGAATATAATTCTTGAAGAACTCCCGCTTTGCTATTAATTAAGCTTTCATCATATCCCAAAAATTACCATAGAATTTCAAATTTATCGGTTATAATTAAAATTTTTATATGAAAAAAAATTGCACATAAACATTTTTGCTCTAAGTTACAAAAATTTGATATTAAAAACTTGTAAGTACAAAAAAACTTGAACTCGAGCACCGGCCCCAGCTCTGGATGGTTTCCACAGAGCGCATAACATCGACATGACGCATTTGATGTAATGTCTTAATTATTATGTGATTGTGATATTCGGGGGGAAAGGGGGGTAATTACCCCATATGAGTTTTTCTTTTAGACCTTTTAGACTATATATATTACCGCTCCATAAAGAACCTCTTAAAAATTTGACAAGGGTGATTGTATTAGGATTTTCCGTCAAATTGTCAGATGACAGACGTTCTCTCTCCCTGAAATCTCAAGTGTGTGTTATCGAGAGATCAGAACATCCAAACATAATAAGATTATTTGTAAATTTGTCTCAAAAGGAGATAAATTCGATGATTAATGAGTCTGCTAAAAAATTTATTTTCTTATAAGATAAAAAAAAAACTCTTGAATAACCAATGATAAGAGTGTTTGTTTACAATAAGCAACATAATTTATTCTATCTCATGGAAACTTAAATAAAGATATTATTTATTTAAGATTGAAGGGGCTACAACAAAATTGAATCACGTTAACGGATTAGGACCTCCTTTCTGGGAAAAAAAAAAAAAGATGAATCAGTGTCTGACTAGGACGCATTATTCTGGCAGCGTAAATAAGCAGAAAAAAGCTTATTTTCCCACTATTGTATTTAGTAGTAACGGGAAAGTATTATGATCATGGAAAATTTAATCCCCCTAAATTTTAAAAAATACGATTCAAATCAAAAGGACCTCAAAAATGGAAAAAAATCTAAATGAGTGTAGCTTTTATTTTTTTAATTTTAGCTTGTATCTCTGGAACCTGGAATGAAACAACATATTTATAGCTCTAGGAGGTATTAAAATTTGAAGCAAATCAGTCCGGTAAAATAAGCTTCCAATATTTCTTGCTCACCGCTGAATCAAATCTGATAATAATAATTAAGATGTTTATCTTCAGATCTGGACTAATTTTCATAACAATCCGTTTAGAGGGAGCGGATTACCTTATTAGTCTCTCTTATGACTGTAAATTTCTAAAGTTTCATCCTTTCCGACGAGTGGTTCCAGAGATATAAGTTAATAGAAAAAGATAAGATTTTTTTTTGCATTTTTGGAGTTCTTTTGAGCTGGAATATAAAAATTGGGATGTAAAATTTTTCACGATCATAATACTTGCCCCACTGTTATATAAACAGGGAAGTAAAATTCTGATTAAATTCTAACTGATATAATAGGAGCCATTAGGCCAGGGCGGGGAGCGAACCTATGACCCTTAGATCGTGAAGCAAGAGGCTTGGCAAAACGCAGGCTCTTGATACTCTAAAAATAGAAATTTCAAATATTCACCTGTTTTTTTCGTTGCCATGTCCATTTTGTTGTTGATTCGCAAAGCCAATCTTTAAAGTTCCATTCGGAGCCATTCTTTCACCCAATTTCTTCTCCATTTAAGATTCTCTGTAAAAAAAAAAAATTAAAGTAAAAAAAAAAAAAAACCTCACAAATGAAGAGGGGATCATAAAGGAGACTGTCTGACTTTGCCCACCAGTAAATCAATTAATACAAGGGAAAACATGTCAATCTGGAACGATATTTCGACCAGGTATTTATATGAGAATGCCAAAGAGACTATGTAAATCGCCGACTACCCAACTTTGCACAGTAATAATATCGTTTATGACAGTCCCAACAGGTTATGCGGTGCACTAGTGTTCCGTAACCATCTCAAAAGAGTTCCGGAGTAATTGGATAATTACAAGGTATTGCTATTATTATCGTAAATAAAATTAAAAGATGTGATATATATATATCGTAAATTTATATTAAAAGGCGTGATGGCCCCCCATCAGAACTTTGTCTTACCTTAGGTTTTGCGTCAGGCCCCCTAAGTAACCAGTTCACAATTTTATATTAGCTTTTATTTTTAGAGATTTTTCGTTTGGTGTATTAATCATTTATTAAAATTATAAAACAAATTAAATTAAATTAATTAAATTGACAATTTTTATTTATTTATTTATTTATATATTTATTTTTGGGCTTCTAGCAATTAAATCTCATATATGAATTAAAAATATATATTTTGTTACCATGGCAACAAATCCTATCTTTTCTAGGGGATATTTAAAATCCAAAATTGAGTACCCCACACTATTTTGAGGTAGAAAATGATTAATACATCCTAAAGATCATCCTATTTGTTATATGTACAACCAAAAGAGTAGAGGTTAAGAGAAAATCACATAAAACCTAAAAACATACAAGAGTAGAATGGGGTCCCAGACAATTTTGGAAGGATACAAGAGCTAATCCATGTCAAAGATCATTTAATCATTTAATAAATAATTAATTTGTGAATTTTAATCATAAATCGTTAGAATGAATTTTAAGAAAATCGAAAAAAAAGGGAGAATTTCGCAGCACCCGCTCTAGCGTTTACCTCACCCCAGCTAGTTTTCCACCCCTTAAAATAAAAACTTTAAATTAAAAATATATATCTTTTATTTGAAATTATAATTGAAACGTATATTCAGAGATATATAACATAAAATTAACAGTGAAAGTAAAAATTAATATGTTCCTGTATCTAGATACAATTTTTTTTATAATTCATTTATACATAAGAGTCCATTTTGGCTATATATTATTCTAGATGATTTTGCGAGCTCTAATCGATTCATATGATGATCATTAAATGTATGACTCAAGGCAGGCTAGAAAGCAATCCTATTATTTTTAACAAAATAAATTTTATGAGTATATTTTTTGCTGGTGGGTCAAAAAAAAAACTTAAATTTAACCCGTAACCTCTAGAAAGGGTTTCTACTGCTGCCGGTCATATTGCTGGTAAGTGGGAAATTTTTGTATAAGGATTTTTCAATTTGGACTAACATTTACCGTAGATCTGTATATATACGGGGAGGTGGGTTTTTGCTGCAGCACACCGATGCTCCGGATAGGGTGGAGGTCCCGGGTTCGACTTCCGGGGGCCTTCCCTTGATCCACTAGAAAAAAAATATCCTTACAAAAATTATTTTATTAAATATTATTATAGAGAAATTCGTATTGATGGCTTCCGACGGAACAAGTTACAAATTATTAGATAAATGCTATTACAAAAATGTATTATTCCACAATCAAACAAACACAAATTACATCCTATAAAAACTAAACAAAAGTAACATTATCTAAGCTAAAAATCACAAGAAAAATGCCTCGCCCCCCCCCCCCCTCCCTTTATAGCGGAACCTACCACTTCAATTCAGTCATTCTGGAATTGACTTCTTTGAAGCTCTTAATTCCATTTCCGGAGCGTCAAGTCAGTCAACCAGGATGACTAATTCATTGGAGAAGAGAGAGAAAAGAAGTGAGTCACTTGGATTAAGGCGGTGTTTCCCCAAGCAAAATTTCTTAATATAACTAATTTTTGATACGCGTTAGACACTATTAAATCAAGATCTTTCTGAAATTTTTCACTGGAGGAAAGTGTGTGAAATGGCACCCGAAGTTAGCGCGTTGGCTTTTCTGTTATTTTTCCATAACTTCTAAACTATTTATTTGTCCTCTAGCCTTCAGAGAGATATCCAAGTGTTTGTAATTTAAGAAAGGAACAGAAAATAAAGTTTTATTGAAAAAACAAGTGATTTTTTTTTAATTTTAAGTATTTTCTTAAAATCACATTTTAAGCACTAAGAGCCTAATAACATTAGCCGATAGCAACGTTTTAGAGAATTTAATAGAATTGAGCCTTTATTTATTAAAATGCGCCCTAGTTTAGATAAAAATACAATTTTGAAACATAAGTGCCCTTTCTATTGATTTCTTGAAAATTTTTAGAGATAAAAATTGTGGAGTATTAAATTAAAATAGATTGCTATTCTCTGGAGGCTATAGGACAAATAGTATAGAAGTTATAATGGGTAACTTTAAACAGGAGAGTATAGACAGGTGTTGGGGTAAAAGGGGGTAAATACCCCTCATGATCTTTTTTTTCAATTTTAAGTCTTTTAGGCCATTTAGACTAAAAACTATACAATTATATTGCGATCGCATGCATTCAGATTAAAGAACTCCTTAAAAATTTGATAAGGATGATAGTATTGGATTTTACTTTATAGGCTACATTATTTAAAAGGCAAAGGTGATTCATACGATGCTCTCCCCCCCCCCCCCCTCTTAAAACGAGCAATTTTTTGTGAATTTATAAACATTTGCACAAACTCATTTATGTGTGTGTGTGTATGTGAGAGAGAGAGAGAAAGAGCGCCCCTCCCCCCAAAATCCGCCCATTGAATCGGTCACTGACTAGACCGTCACCCATCTGTGTTTGGCGTTACTTAGAAAATAAGATTCTTGTCTGATAATCTTCTTTCAGCAGCAAATACTCTGTTGTTTATTTATTTGATTTAAATTCTTTTTCGCCAAATTAGTGTTTTATAAATAGTCTTTGTATATCTAATCTAATCTTATTATACGAGCAATAATTGTATATATACGTATATTTATATGTTTTTTGAGAACGAAAACGGCACTAAGAATTTTTTTGAAATTCACCCATTAGGGGGGTTTTGAGCTGACAAATCGATCTGTCGAGGTTTCATCTTCGGGAAAACTCATTTTGATAGATTTTTTCTTAATTAAAGTAATTGTGCAACAGGTGTGTCAATAAATATTCACAGGTGTTAAAATAATAATATTCCAAGTGGGTGTTTTTAAAAACAAAATAAATGGATCAAATGGCTTTGGAAACAGAGTATACAGAGCAAAGCTTGCTCTCCTAGAATTTTTAATTAAACTAATTACTATAGATGTAATAGTTGAATAAAAATGTATAATATTTAAACATGATATCTATATATATATATATAGTGGCTGGAGATCCTAGGTTAGACACTCGGTTTATAGCCAAGTTCGAGGCATATATTTAATATTTATATCTCGGAGAGCTCTTCTAGCTTATTTATTTATATATTGGCTACCAAATAATAACCAATAAGGACGGAGCCTCAGATGTTATTAAGTGGTCGGCAAAGTTGACCGTACGGCGTAGCCCGAGTTTTTTTTTTCAGTTTTGCGCTAGACCCACGAGAAATTTTTTTCTTTCTGGCAAATATATAGAAATTTTGTGCTTATAACCTTCGGAAAGAAAAAAAATTACAATCTGTGAGTGGAATTAAAAATGTTGCCGTCCTTGGTTGCAGAATTCCCTCTCATCTCTTGGTACCTGTAAATTTCCTATAATTCTTCCTTTGGTATTTTTGTATTTTCCCAAAAATATAACTACATTAATGGATAAATTACACAAAGACTCTCTCTTATATGAATCATTCATTCTTTCTTTATTTCACAAATGATTCATGAAATTCCCTATCAAATTTATTTTCAAAGAAGAGAATTCTTTAAACAAATACCAATCGCAAAATGGATAATTAATAAATTTCCTTTTAAATTTATACAGAAGGTTTAATTCAGTTAGAAAAAGACTCATTTCCCTCCCAAAAAAAAAAAAATGAATTAAAATAACGACGAAATAAAAGATGTCCATTTACTTATGAAGGGAATAGTATGTATACTTCTTTTTCTATATTTTGTAAAAATGCTTAATAAAAGAAAAAGGAAAATTTTTTTAATATCCAAAAAAAAAAAAAAAATTATATTTTATTGTTAACCCATACTTATTTTAAACACTGTAATGTAGAAACAGGCAAGAAGTTATTTTAACAACATAGTTTTTAATTTTAACTTTTTTTTTAATTAAAATTTTAAAAGAGAATTTGGTTTTTTTTAATAACGAGTAATTTTTTTGAAAAAAAAAAAAAGTTTCCCAATAAATTGTTTTCTTATCAAGTGAAAAAAAATTAATTTTAGAAAAAGAGATTAAATAGAATTATTGAAGTCTGTATTTTTTTGTGGTCTCTCAACTTTTTCGTATACATAACGTTTCAGGTAAAGTACCACTTCCGGTCGTGAGAAGTGGACCAAATTTTAACAGCTATCTCTGTTCCTGTCTATGGATTAAAATTAAAAATTCCCCCCCCCCCCCCCCCCATGGCCGATAAGTTAAAGATATTGACATTGTCAATGTTGATAATCTTAAAAGCCAAGGGGTGTGGGTCGGGAACCCAGTCAGTCCAATGAATTTATTTAAATCACTTGGATACCAATTGATGTCATTACATAGCCGGAATATTTGTTATTAAGCTTCTTACTGGTTGAACAAAGAGGCTGGTCTAAACCAGCAAAATTTTTTTCCCTCCCCATACGCTCCTGGTTCAATGAGAGATCTTTATCGGCTCCCTCCCTTTTTCCAATATAGACAATTTATAAAATAAAAAAAATTCTCTAGTTTATTAATAAAAAATAAATTTTATCATTCATTTCTCATCTCTTTATTCCTTAATTCCAGTTGCAACTTCAGACGCCCCCAAGACAAACGCATCTAAAGTCCTTTGTCCTTATGAACCATGAGAAGGTCTCTTGTTCATATCATCTCCTCAAAACTGCTCTTTAACATTTCTAACTCCAACTAGCTGCTTCTGTAAGTACATCTTAAATTTATAATTATACATATTTTTAAATATAATAGATATTCGGACAACATAAAAATATATAAGTAAAATAATACATTTCTTTAATTTAAGGCTATTTTCTTTTTAAATATTCAAATGTTTATTCGTTTATATTATTTATTTTTTATCCAAAAACTACACAATAAGATTTATGTAAACTCAAACATTTTTTTGAACAAAAAATTTAGTGTTTGCCCATATGGAAGCAGTTCATAGTGGATGATTCCTTTCCAGTCAGACTTTTGATGATTAATGAGATTTACTCCCCTCAAAATGAAATAAATCTAGTGCGAGAGAAAGTAATGTGACCAGATTTTTATCTTTATGGTAGTGTATTAGCAATACTTTCATTTTTAGCAGGAGTGAAATATTTAAAAAAATAATTAAATTAACAACTAAATCTTGTTTATTATCAAACATAGGATGTTTATATTTTAATACCATGGCAACCAATTGTCCTTTCTTTTCTATGGGTTTCTTAAAATGTCAAATGAAGACTCACTATTTGGAGGTAAAATGATGAACCCCAGTGGTCAATGGACAGTTGTGTACTTATAAAATTTCAAAAACCAATAACTAATGCTAAGTTTTAGAAACTTGTATTTTTTATGCCAGGCGATAAAGTTGAATTTATGGATTACAATCAATATCAATATCCTATTCTGAATTCTTGATTGAGGGATCTAAACATTTTTTTTTGACTTGTATGGTTTTTACTTTCTTTTTAGATAAGTTTTTCTTATTTTAGGAATGGTCTTTATTAAAAATTCCACCATAACTTTTTATTTTACTTATTTTTTAAATGTGTTTTCTTTGTTTTTATTGAAATTTTGTGTTGTTTTATGAGTTGAGAGCAGTCCTCCCGAATACACCACTAGTTATGTAATTATAAATAACCCTCATTTAGATTTGCATACAACAGATTTTTTAGCCAATATTAATTTGAAAAAAGAAATAAATTTATGTGTGGTTGCTTGCGCTATCTAATGTGAACTTGATGAAACTCTAGCTCAGAAGGTGCTTCCATCTAGAGTCAAATGATGAAAATAGAAATAAATTTATTAATACAAAATGTTTATTTCTTGCTAGAACAATATTAATAAGTAAAATAATGATATAATTAAAAAATTCTGAATCTCACAATTTTTTTCAATTTTTTCATGGCCCCCATTATTTTTATACGTATATTAGACTTGAGATGAATATAAATACCAGAACTATTTTCTCAAAATTTTAATTATTTTTTTCACCCCTCTCTTTACCTTTATTCTTGATTTATATATAATCTAATATGAACCACAACAAAAAATTAAAAAAAAGTCAAAAAAAACTATTTAAAAAAAAATCTGTTTCAACCAATATTTCTTTATTTTTATATTGTAATCTTAAATGGCTAATTTAATTTTTTTTCTTCTTTTTTCATTTCATATGGACAGTATAGTCCTATCTACCCCTTGATTTATCAGCTTTCGGGAACGGAGACACCCACCTTAAGCCTAGCTCATCTCTGACCAGCAACCCGTGAAGTTACTTGATTTCATAACTCTAACTCAGCCTACATAACTTTATAGCTAACTAACTGCTCCTACATTTAATCCCCGGGCCTTCTTTCCAACCTATTATATGTTAGGGAGAGTATCCTAGTCCTCGAAGAGTTTCCTGATCCCTATTGTGATGGGATCCAATATTCCAATCCATGGTTACCTGAGGATTTTTTTTAAGTCCTTTCGGCATCTGAGGCCACCCTAGACTTGAAACGATTACACTTATAATTAATTACCATACGTATTATCCAGGAATATTTATTTATATCCAATTAATTTAAATAAATTTTAATCGGACCCCGAAAACAGAAACAAACCACCTCCACCATTACTTCCTAACACAAAACTC
>JAAAKE020085601.1:0-22297 GCA_010014785.2 Anisolabis maritima | reverse complement strand
AGATGCCGAAAAAGACCTAAAAAAAAATAAAAAATAAAAAAATTAAGAAGATAAGCAAATTTATTTATATTATATTGACTATCAATTAATTTAAATAAATTTTATTATCAGAACGTACCATTGATCCTTAGTTTATAAAGCAAGAGCTTTCTTTACCTCTGCTCAAAGGTGCAGGGACTTTTTTTGTGTTTTAATAATATAAAACATGGTACTGGTTAAATACATCTTTGTATGAGCAAGGCCAATTTTTTTAATAAAAGAAAAAAATAATATTTAATAAACATATCGATTAATGAATATATAATTAAAACAAAAATACTTGGTCTTAAATAATTACAATATTAGATTAAGCATTCTGGAATCTCTTGGAATTGACTTTTTTTCTATTTTTTCATTAAGTTTATAAAACTTCTTTCACCCACAAGTAAGCTCTTAGGACTTAGCACATAAATATTTGGTCTTGATAAAAGAAAAAATATCTTGAGAAAAAAGAGAAAGAAAAAGAAAGGGAGGAGCACATAATTTTATACTAAATTATAAAAGGTTTCCTCTCTCTTGAGCCATGCGATGTCACGCTTTCCCACGTCCTTTATTTTATTCTTCTCTTTGTTATGTATACGTTTATATCTAGAATAGCAGAATACTTTTAAATTCTTTTAAGGGATTCGCAGAAATAAAACCATCTTCCTTTTTAAGCCAACCCACAACATTATTGACAAATATTTTGACCAACTTGACGCTGAGCCATCTTCACTGCTAAAATGTGATTCGATTGGGTATCTATAACTATTAGAGATAATAAAAATATTATAATAGAGCATCCATTTACAACAGCTATTCGACTTCAGTCAGTCGTAATTCTACAATTAAATCGCATTGTAGATGACTTTTCGTCAAGTCGCAGAAATGTTTCCAATAAAAATTCATTCAGGGACTTATATTGGGCTTCCATGGCCCCGAGTTACCCGAGCGAAGATTAGCTCTTCATCAACTCTCTCCCTCTTCCACTTCAGCCCTCTCCCTCCCCAATTTGTTGTACTCTTCGGCCGCTTCTTCCCTATCTGGGCTTTTATCTCTGGATCCCTTAAATCTAACTTAGGATCTAATGTTATCTGCCTTAATATTCTTCCTCACTAAATTAAATATTAAATAATCGTAGCCCTCCATAATGCCCTACGACTCGATTCACCTCAATTTGCATTTAGTTTGTTTCTCATTTGTGGATTTTCTGTTTATTTTATCGTTTTAAACAAATTTTTTAAATAATAGTGAGAACAAATGTGTAAAGTGAAGATTGGTATAGCCTAGCTATACAATGTTTTATTTTTGATCAGGATGTATATGTTACTTATATATAAATTCCATAAAATATAAAATTGACCTTTCGAGGAGAGAAAAAGAGAGAGAGAGAGAAAGAGACACAGGTGTACAAATAGAATCGAATCTCATCTGTTTTTGAATGTTCATATCAAAATTGAAAAAAATAAAAATAAAAATATACGAAGTCTTATATAAAAATGATAAATATTAATTTTATGAGGATTTTTCTTCTCCCTAATATGTATAACTCAGCAACCCAGGATGGAGAAGGACTGGAATACAAGACATCTCATTCTTAGCTGTTTTTTTTTTTTTTTTTTTTAAGTCTTTTTCGTCATCGATGGCCATGTAGACTCCGCCCTTATTTATTTATATTAATTGGTAGCCAATATAATATTTTAGCTCAGTTAATCTGTGGTCGCCATTCAAGTCTGAATGGTTGTTTCTCTATAAACATAAAATATGAGAAAACAAAACAACCTATAACCAATCCTTAATTTAATTTGGGTTTTGGAAAAATTTCTTCTCTTATATTATCTGACTACGTCAAAATTCAAAAAAATTTAGTAGATAATTTAAATAAGATTACTACTTTAGATATCCAATAAATAAATAAATAAATTCAAAATATAAGTTTATTCTCTTATCTTCTATGATGTCATCAGGTGAATATATTGTGGGAAGAAATCTGATAAATTCTACTTTGTAATGTCAGTCTCTCCTTTTGTTCTAATAATTTTATGAAGAGATTTTAATCTCCCTTCCTTTAATAATAAATGGTGTTTTGCGTGGGGATAATGGTTACAATTTAATATCAAATATTTAAAAAAAAAAATCTTTTTTTTCTTAATTAAATTGTTTATAAATAAAAAGACCGGAAGCCTTGAACATGTTGCCTTGGAAACTATTCATTTTCCTCACTATTCATATATATCCACTTGCATAATATCCTTTTTTCTTCCATTCTTTTGATCACCCATTCCATCACCTTTATTTTTTAACAAAACCTTTGAATTGAATTTTTTATACAAAGAAATGTGAGAAGTAAATGGCATATTTTATTTAAAAAAACTTGTGTCTAAACGCACATCACACAACTTTCTCTTATGTAGGTAAGGAAAGCTGTCACACCAGATTTTTTTGCTTCGGGTTCCCTAGATAACCTTACTCTAATTCATCTCTTAACAACCTCTTAACAACAATGTACAGCCATTTTAATCAATATCGTTATCGTTAGTTTAAGAGAAAATAAAAAAAAAAAAGAGCAGAAAACGTACAAGAGTAAAGCTGGCCCCAAACAATTTTGGGGGGATAATACATTTCAAAGATCATCTACTAAATAATTGATATATGAATTTTAATCAAAATTGTTAGAGCGAATTTTGAGAAAATCCAAAAAAATAAATCAGTAAAGTACTAGTACTCTTTCGCCGATTTTATTGAAAAGCTTCGAGGCGCATATGGCGTGGGTACCTAGCTCAAATTTCAGTTTCGTAAGTTTTTGAGAAATATTGTTCACACACACACACACACACACACAAACCTTTTTGCAAGACCCCCTTTTTTTTAGAATCAGGGACTTCAATGTATCATTCAAATCTATCATATAAACTTCATTTATTATACTGCACTTGAAGATAATTGTTGCTAAACCGTCTAACCTGTCCTGGGTTCGAATATTAAATTGGTGTGCTTTTTCATATTTAAAGTATTTTTTTTCGTAAATATTGATAATTATTTTGTTAAAAATTTTGCGTTTCCTATGTTAATAATACTTCATAAACATCATTGAAATTATATAATTCGTTTAAATAAAAACAGTTTATTCTATCATTTTCTTTTTAAATCTTGGTGTCTCCGAATATTGAATTGACTAAGTGTACACTTTTGTGCGCATATGAGTTTAATTTTTATTTAGCATTCATTAGCGCAGGGCACTGCCAGGCAGCCCTGTACTATACAAATAAGTTAACACTGTTGAACCAAAATAATTTTTTATTTACTAATTATGGATATTTTCTAATCCTTTTGAATCATATTAAATATAAGCATGGTATCAATAATTGTGAAGAGAAATTTTTTTTCGCAATTTATGATGAATATGACAATGCGATAATTTTTTAAAGGAAAAATGATAAAAAAAAGTTGATATTAAAATCATTGTTCTTATAATAAAAAACTAAAGACGTCATAGATATGACTCATTGTTTCTTTAGTTCTGATTTTGCTCTTGTTATCAATTTAGAATCATATTGAATGAATGAATAAATGACCTGATTGAATCAACATTCTGCCTCTTTTCCGTTCAATCTGGACAACTTGCAATTGTCCTATTTATTTTAAGATTATTCTACTACGTTATAATTCTAATTAAAGGGGAACTAGTTTATAGGACCAGCCAGTTTGATATTAATTCTAAGAATTAAATTCTTTTATCAACTATAGAGAATAATTTCTTATTAAATTTCCCATTCTATTATAATTTAGCAATTTTTATTATAAATTAGTGAATTAGAAGTATTAAAACTGACATTAGACAGGAATTTAGATTTTTTTTAATACCTTGCAGATTCTCCTAGTATCTCCAATATTCTATATTTTTTTTGGAATTAATTCGGGGACAATTCGCCGCCCATCATCAGGACACTTTGTCCCCTCTTCCCACGAAGTGATGTTGTCATGTGGGCCGCCGAAAAATTTTCAAATTAAAAAAAAATAAAAATTTATAATAAGAACCAATTGCAAAATAAAAGTGAAACCAACTCTATACAAGAAAAAAAATTTATTTGCCCCCTCCCCCATGTTACCTATGTTACTTCCCCTTCACCTCTCAGTGAAGGTAAAATTTGTGAGACTAGGAATGAATCTGTATTGTATATCTGTTCTTTCATTAAATTAAAATATATAAATATTTATTTATTTAACATCTTGTCTCCTGAAGGCCTGCGTATAAATCCCCTAAATATTGACGTTGGAACGAATATAAAATATTGGGCCGAAGAGTGTCTTATTTATAAATTCATCTCAGGCAGCGCGGTTTTCTCTCCTATCTATTTAAAACCAATTTTTATATTACATTCTATGCAATTAGGAAAGCTATAATTTATTCGTTTGAAATTATTTTAATTTTATTAAATTACCGGACAATTAAATTAATATTCATTAAGAAATCTACTTCCATTATTTATCTTTTAGTAAAAAATTATGTTATATTTATGGATTTTGCCTCAAATGGATAAAGATATTACTTAGAGAGAGATAATATATTCTATACAATTTTGGAGGGAGAATATTAATTTTTATTTTTTTATAAGAACATTTTTTTTTTTTAATTTCTTTTTAAAGGACGGGAAATTTAATGTCTTTCTCTTTCATTATCCAATTCTTGAAGAATTTCGCCTGACAGAATATTATTAAAGCAGAAGAAACGGGATAAGGAGGACCCTCTCTATTGGGGATATAAAAGCCAAATATTATTAGACTAATCATTTATTTTTTTAAGAATAAAACATACATATTAGAAACATTAAATTTTGGGAATAAGTATGGTGATAAGGATGTGGACTTCGAATTAGCCGAACTAAGAAGCTTTTTCTTCTATGTCATCTCTCTTGCCACCCAGCTCTTCTCTCCTCTTTATTCCTAGCTCTCCCTGTTGCATGCTTAATTTCCTATCCCAATAATAAAGAGACCCTCCCCCCTCCATCGAGGTAGTGACATTTTCAATATTGATAACCTCAAAAGCCAAGGGATCTGGGTTTGGATCCCAGGCAGTCCGTTGAAAATTTATTTAAATCAATCAAATGCCTGGATAATTTTTTGTAAATATATTAAAAGAATTTAGATTCTATAAGCCCTCAGAAGCTGATGAATTTTAAAAAATTAATTAAATAAATAAAAAAGAGAAAAAGAAGCAAATAATTTAATTTAATAAATTGAACTTATATTATTATAATTTATCAAAAATGGATCCCTGTTTAAATGAAAGTAAACGATCCATCCATATAGCTAGTGATTTATTTCTTTTTGTAGTATTGATACCGATCATTTAATTTATAAAACATCTTAGCTACCTATTAAGGAAATTAAAATTATTCATATATCATTATGGATAGAAAAAGAATTGTTTATCAATTTCTTTTCCTTGAATTGAAAATAAATCCTGGCGTATATCCAATGATTAAACGAAAAAAAATATTTTGAAAGGATTTCGATGAATTGGATCGCATCTTTCTTTCTTTATCCTCTCCTTCAAATAGTCTGATGCATTTTTATTCAAATGTTTGTTTGACCTTATTCATGTCTCAATGACAATGAATACCATCTTCAATGTCGCAAACGCTCACAATATTAGAGATGTCATCCAAATAGATGATTGTTATTATTTATAGGATGCAAATTAAAGTTTGAAGGACTGTAAATTTGTTTTTCATCTATGATTAGAAAGAAAAGAAAATAAGGTATAGAGAAGGATATGCCTAGAAAAATTCTCATCATATGGGGTAAATATAACTAAAAAATTTTAAAACTCTATCAGTCTCTCAAATGGTTATGGACAGAGTGTTTAATTTTACTTTCTCTTACCTATATATGAAATATATCGTGTAAAGGATTGCGATCGCAAAAAAATTGAAATCGACATTTCAACTGATATACACTTTTTGAGGTTCCCTGAGTCTAAAAACAATGGATCTTGCAAAATGGTCTGTCTGTCTGTGTGTGTTAACAAGATTTCTCAAAAACGAGTTTTCTTTTTTCTCGAAATTCGCTCTAACGATTTTGAACAAAATTCGTATTTCAATTCAATTATTTATTAGATAATCTTTGAAATTTATTAATCCTTATCCACCCCCCCACCCCCAAATTGTCCACTTTACTATTGTACATTTTTAGGTTTTTTGTGAATTTCTCTTAAAACATTCTAACGATTTTGAATAAATTGGCAGTACATATAATAAGTTATATATAATAATCTTTAAGGTGTATTCATTTTCTACCTCAAAATAGTATGGGACCCTCTATTTAAAGGCTCTTTTACAAGCTTGCATATTATAGGTCACGCACATCTCTCTTGCGCTGGCCACTGATATCTTTTGGAAAATAAACAAAATGCGAGTCATATGAAATTTATTAAACAAAATAAATTCAAAATGATATACTATCCAAGTACCTGTAATAAATAGATTTTTTTCTGGTTCAATAGATAAATTATATGGTTTAGAGGAATTTTAAGAAAACCAGCTTTTTTTTTAGGTTCCAGTTACAATCACCTAAATCAAGCGAAAGAACAAAATTAAATTATATTTTTGCACATTTGCGCTCGACATCATGTCGACAGAAATATTTCCAATGAAATGATCCAGTTGAACTTGGAAAATTAGGTAGTTTCTCCCAATTCCTTGACCATATTATATACACTCAAGCGCAAAAAAACCTGGACACAAAAATTTTTCAAAATAATATAAAAAAAATGAATCTTTTACTTTTAGTGGGTATCCTATTTTCCATAACTACATCATAAATGCAACATATCTCAATCTAAATGCAATTAATTATTAATACTCCAAAACATTAGTAAAGCAATAGACTTTTCATATCAAAATACAATGAATCTCATCTCAAAGGCTCTCATCTAAAAGGGCAAAGAGATCATATTCATTGTCCTTTGTTATGAAAAGTCTTCTTTGTTATTTGTATTACCATTATAAATCATATGATAAAATCGACATCTTTAGCTTTAAATTTAAACTTTAAACAATTTTTCAATAAATTTAGATAGGTTTAAAAATACTAATATTCACATTCTTCTAATCTAAAAATATTTATTATTTATGTAAGCATATTTTACATAAGGGGCTTAGTAGTTAAGTCTTCATTAAAAAACAATTAAAATCTCACTATGGGATGGGAGCAGGCCAATTTTTTTTTGTTTTTTGTTTTTTCAAAATTCTCCCATAAATAGTCTAAACGTGATTCTGGAAGAATATTTTACTTAATGGAAGTTAATGGTTTTCAAGATATATCCTTTTAGTTATTGTTACCTAATAGTCTAGTTTTTACGAAACTTCTTTTTCTTCCTTTTAGAAAATATTAGATTTACGATGAGATATGTGTAGATCAGAAATATGTGAACGAAGAGGAAGTCAGCCAATAGGGTAGCCTCTATCGAAATGGGAAATTTCGGCTTTAATTAAATAATGCTATCATCAGTCATTAGAGCCCAAATGAGCATCAACAATTAAAAATGTACAACTTTACAAAATAAATTTAAAATAACTTACACTGTATGTAGACTCAATGTAAAAGACAATGAGTTGCAGATAGATTTGTTGTATATGTACAAAAATATATAATATAAAATATAGAATGTGTACATAAGTGTAATAATGCTCCTCAGGATTTATATGGCAAAGTCTTCAGAATATATAATATTTTCTTTATCAATTTCAAGCAAATAAAATAAATATTGGCAATCAACAAACTTGATGAGAGCTGACCCTCAATACAAATATAAAAACCCGTAATCTTATTAACTGAATCAATCATTTGACCTTAAGAAAATTATATTTATATAAACATGTTATTATTTGGAAATTTTTTACAATTTATAATTTTCTATTCTTTTGCCATATATTATAATTGGTTCAAATGAATATTTCAATTTATTATGTAATCAGCATTTTGTAGATTAGATATATAACAATTACTAAGTCCTATGCAATCGGCAATTCATTTCAGCTCTAGTGCCTGATGATGGAGTTATTTAATTAAGGCCGAAACTTTTCACATTTGGGAGTTTTATTCTGATAGAAGCTATCTTAAAGGCTGACTTCCTCTCCTTTCACATATTTTTAATATTTGATTTAGTTTGAGACCCAGAGATTTCTCCTAGAAATTCTTCCAATCAAAAAACAATATCCTCTTAAAAAAATTCATTATTTATTAACAAAGCTTGAATTATTATTTTTGACTATTAGAAGCCATTAAAATCCATGAAACCTGACTAATCTACACCTTAACTTTTTTACGGCTTCTAGACTTTGAACATAATAACATAGTATATCAATACGGTTTATTTATTATTATTATTATTATAGTATCTAATTCTTTTTTTATTTCTATTTAAATTGAGCTGCCAGAAATATTTGGCATTCCTTAACTTCAGATAATGTTGAAATGACCAAGGGAATTATGAATATTAAAAATAATATTATTTATTATATCTGGCAAAATTTTAAATTTCTCACATCTTGAGGAGCACTGGTGAAGCAAAATGAGAAAAAGACAGTCCACACGATATTTTTCGGGGTTTGTGATTTTGGCCTACAGGGAGGAAAAAAACAGGATCTGACCTCGGAAACGTCTCATTTGCATAGAGCCCATTTGAACCAAATCGTCCACTTTAGGAGAATGGGCTTATCTTGCCAAAATAAATATATTCTTAACATATTCATTTCTATTTACTTAAAATGCACGTTTAAAAATTTTAGCTTGTTTATATAAAAGCATTATAATGTTTGTATTCTATATGTTGTATGATAACTGGACACGTTTGTAACATTACCTTCATATTCCATGTTTTTTATCCATTCTTTTGAAGATATGATTATATTACACAAAAATAAACATTTTATGTGGATTGATGTGATACTCTTCATTTTTTGTGTGTCTAAAATATATTTGAGCTTTATATTTTATTAAATAAATTAAATAAATATGCCTAAATATAATATGATCTCTTCAAAAAACATGGTTTTGATTGTTCGACGGAGTTTTTCTTTAAAACTATCAAATGGTATCTATATTGATGATCCTTCAGATCTCAAGGAAGATTTTCTATCCAAAGATTTGAGATCCTAGGGACAATTCCCCTTGAAATTTCGCAATTTGTAAAGTTATTTAAATATTTTCAATGAATTTCTATATTTAAGAATCTTCTGGGTTGCAAAACTGAAAAAAAAATGTTTAACTACTCAAAAAATAAGGATAGCTAGTTTACAGAAATAGCAATATATATTTTAAATTTATTAAAAACCTTAACACCAACCACACATTTAAGGACCGCAAGAATTAGGATCCCATTTTTTTTTTGTATTTTGAAAATACTAAAAAAATAATATAAATTTGGGTCCTATCAGGTATTTCAGGTATTTTAGAAGGTAGTTTGCCCTTCCTCTCCAAAATATCTTATTTCTTGATAAAATTGGAAAGAAAATAAAGGAAATGATACTCTTAATTAATGAGTTTAGTCTTGTAACAAACAGAAGTAGACAGTCAGCTTTGCAAGCTAGAGCCACTGATTTTTATCCCCATTAGTAAACCTCCGCACCTAAATTGAATATAATAAACAATATTTGACAGGAATTTATTGTAAGTTTTATAAAGTGTTCTTAGTTTATTTTTCTTGTTGTTCTTCACATTAATAAAATAATTATATTAAATTCAGGTTATCATACTCAATTTGCTCTTTTAATGTTTTCTTCTGACTTGAATGAAATAACATTATAAAATCATCTAACTGAAATTTAACCTCTAACCCCTAGGAAGGGTTTCTGCTGCTTAGGGCTTTAAGGCCCACCAAAATGTCAGTCACCTTGCGCCTAATAAGTGAGAAATTTTTGTAAACGTTTTTCAATTTGGACTAATTTTACATTAGATTTGTATATATACTGTGAGTTTTTGATGGTGTGATCGGTGCGTGTCTGTGGTCTGGTGTAAAGGAAGCACATTAATGCCATCGAATAGACTGGAGATCCCGGGTTCGACTCCCGGGGAACCTGGTGTCGCTTGACCAACAAAATTTATACTCAAAAAATTATTTTATTTAAAATAATTGTTTTTGCTGGTGTATAAATTGAATAAAATCATCTAATTATACAAAATGAGTTTTTTCTTGTCAAATGGTTATTATAAAAAATATCTTAGTATGTGTCATTGACGAAACTAAAAAAAAAATCTCTAGTGGTAACCAGCTAAAAAATCTTTACTCTTAATCTGAAATCAAAACAAACATATATTCGCTTTCATTGAACAGATATTAAAAATTTCACACTTTCTTCATTGCATCTATTATAGGAGGAATAAATAGTTCTTTATTAAAAATTTTTTAATTAAGAGAAGATGTAAAAATATTCGGCAGAGAACCAGCGAGAAGGAACAGAGAGCTGTGTAAACTACTGCTTCAGGGTATTTTCTAATGAAAGGAATATTATATTTTTACAATACTACCTCTACTCCTTCGAGTAGAATCAAGGCCCAGCCTTCATCGAAACAATTTTTACCAATTAAATAAATATGAGTAGATAATAATTAGCATTATATTTTCATACATAATTTATCGACGTCGGTGCCAAAAAAATATTTATATTTTTGTTTGTATTAAACGGAAGACTTGTAAATCGAGGCCAAGGGCAGATAGCGTAAAGAAATTGGGGCTGAAAATGACCTTGGGTCACGAACCACCCCTTTTACTACACTCTATACGATTGTAATTTATTTCTAGTCATTTTTATTGCATTTAAAATCAATGATTTAAATAAAGTGAAATCAAATTTAATAAAAATAGAATTTGAAATTTTTTTATTTTTATGTAATTTTTCAAGTAAAAAGTATAAAATCAAGTTTTCTTATGTAAATATAATTTGGAAACCTTTATTTATAATATATTCATTTATAAATGTTATTTTATAATATTTATTTATAAGTATATAACTTTTGTAATATAATTTTATTTTTGTTTATTTTTATATTTATACTCAAATGTAAAATTTGTGTAAAATGTAAGGCCTTGAAGCCCAACATAAATAAATTAAAAAAAAAAAAAAAAAAAAAAGTAAAATTGAGTAAAAAAAGCCCAAAACTGTATCGATTAATAAATAACCCGTGTCCATTGGAATTCTTGATTCATGATCTAAGTGTCATTAGATCGCTTACTTGAGCTGTAAAATTCATTTAAATTCTAGCAAATAATTAAATAAATAAATATGGACTATGTCTATGAAATTTTAGTTGCCGAAAAAGAATTTTAAAATCTATTGATTAATAAATAATTGCAGAGTCAGATCAAGAATTTCATGCTTTAGATGAGACTAAGTGAAAAAATTCTAGAACTTTAAGGCCCCAATTTTTCCTTGAATTAGTGTAAGACCTTTCTTCTTGTTTTTTTATAATTAAGGCGCCCATGTCTAGGCTTCTAGTGGTTACAAAGCAATCCTTGCTTGCATTTAAAACCGAAACAAAATAATTTTTTCATTTTACTAAAAATGTTTTTATTTGCAGAAACGTCTTTCCTTGGAGATCATCAGGAAATTCCTCAACCACTTCCTCAGGAGGCTGGAAACTCTTCTCCAGAGGCTCCAATTCGACTCCCACTGCCTCAACCGTTGCGCAAAGGGCCGAAGACAGCGATCAGGTACTTTTTAACTAACTTTCCAGCCATAATGGAAGAAGCTAAGAAATTAATCTAAAAAAATTAAATTAAAACTCTTGTGTACAAATAAATTTCTTTTTTTAGATGATTTTAAAAAATTCTAAGGGAAGTTTGTAAATGGATATGTTATATATATTATAAAAATAACTTTATATCTCTTGCTCTCCCAAGTGAGGCGCTTACCTAAAAAAATTTGAACATTTCGTGTCGAACTTAATATATTTTTGGGCCTCCTTCCGGTGCACGTTCCTGTTCCTTTGATCTTCTCAGAAATTAAAATACATCTTTTATAGGGATGCGATAGTCCTGCGAGTATTCGGTCTTTTGGCTCTACAACAAGTCTCACTGGAAGTTGCAATAGTTCAGGGGGCAAAAAATATGAAAACGTTGTCGCTAGTAGTTCTGCGTTAATACTGCACGCGAGACCTGATAATTTGCCAGCGAAACCAGATGAGGAGGAAAATCGTCACCGGAAGGAATATCAGAGGATGGTGGCTGCTGCTCGAAAAAAAGGTAATAAATAAATCCGTAAAGGTAAAGGCGTTTTTTTTTCTATTTAACTATTGCTTAGTTGACTTTTATAAAAATAAATGTGTGATTAATATGTGGATGACTTTGATTCCTTATTCTCAAGTGAAATTGAATAATAATAAATAATTCAGTCACCTTCAACTGACTCACTCACAAGTCATCAATTTCAATTCATTTCACTATTTGTACTTCCAAGAAGTCCATGATTTTTCATAACAAATTTGGTTAAATTCCCTCATATTATTTTTTATCTTGTTTTTCAATTTTCTTTGCTTTAACACATCACTCAATAAGTCCCGAGGCTAATTACTAAAAAAACATTTTTTTTTTGCAAAATTCGACTTTATTCATCAACATAGTCTCCTTCAAGAGTGATACATTCCAAAGCCTTTCTTACATTTCGATGCCTTTTTTGTAGAACGATTTATCTTTGAACTCAAAATAGGCGTTTGTTGCGGCTATGACTTGAGCATTTGACTCAAATCTCTTTCCCTGGAGCATTTTTTTGAGGTCTGCAAACAGGTAGTAGTCGCTCAGAGCCAGATCCGGAGAATACGGTGGATGGGGAAGCAATTCGAACTTCATTTCGTGTAATTTTGCCATCGTCGCCAACGACTTGTGACTCAAGAGCATTTTTTTTTGCATTTGGAGCCGTTTTTTTGCCATTTCTTCCTTCAAACGCACCAATAATGTAATATTCGCTGATGGGCTTTCTTTTCTCAAGATAGTCGACGAATAAAATCCTAAAATGCCGAGTCCAAAACCTTACCGACATTTGCGTTTTTATACAAATAAATGTTCATGCAAAATAGATTATATACACTGCCTTCTGATATCTTTAAGGTGTCAGCTATCTCACGCACTTCACTTTACGGTCTTCCAAAACAATTTTGGACACTTTTTTTTATGTTTTTTGGAATAACTGCCGAATTCGGGCTACCAGAGGATTCAGCATCATCGGTGATGGTACGGCCATGTTTAAACTCAGCAAACCATCGTTCGACAGTTGCTTTCGATGGAGCAGAGTCCCCATAACACTTATCAAGTCATTGCTTTGCTTGAACGGTATTTTTTCCCATCAAAAAACAGTATTTAATCAACACACGAAATTCCTTTTTTTCCATTGTTTTGAAAATAACAAAAGGAGTGCCACTAAAACCACTGTAACTTGTAAACTAATGGACGGATTGTCATGAAATTTTGATACATATCGTTTGAAGGTTGGTACTTTCTAAAAATCATATGGATTTTTCATTAGAGCCCGAAATGTAAGTAGGAACCTTCTGGAAAAAAAGGGGGAAAATTACAAGAATGTCTTTTAGTTTTTCATATATAATATATTATTATTATTATATTATATTAGAATCAGTATATTATTTATTCCTAGAATAAAGAAAGAGAAATAAGAAATTTAGCAGTAAAGGCCAACCATGTTTATTGTAACTATCTTCAAGTGTATTCATTGTTGATTCACTGATGTTAATGAACCTATGTTAATTAAGATCATTTTATTAATAGAATTTTTTTAATTGAAGTCCCAAATTTTATATCAGCATATTTATTGACACTATTGAGTGGCTTTAAAAACAACTCAAATTTCCTGCCTTTGCAATTTATTATTGGGTTTTTGCAATTCAAAACCAAACAAATTCCCATAAAACTCTAGTGTATTATTTCTTGTATCATATTAAAGGAAAATAACGAATAGTATCACGCTCATCTGCAATACTTTCATTTTTACATTTTAAAACATTTTTGAATCCAAAATATTCCTTTAAAATTTTATTTTTTTAAATTGAAATTGTTTTACAGGCTACTGTTTTTTTTTTCTAAATTTATTCAAATGGATTTGTGCTTATAGAAAGTTATGGGTTTTTTTTACTTTATCTTTTTTTTTAAGTTCACCAATATTTGTATTTTATTATCTTAGGCTATATAATAAAAAATTGCTTTTTCCTTAAGTCTCTTTACAATATTAACATATGAGATGAGTTCTAGATGACTGTGTTAACTGGGCATGTTTCATGCATTTGGACCAGGTACCATCCATCCTTGATTTATTTAAAAAAAGAAAAAGGAATACAATGATTAATCTTTTATTTTTCAAATTTAATTTATTATAATTATTAATTTTTTTTTTCAGAAGCTAAAGAAGCTCGGCAACGAAAACTGCAGCTTCAACAACAACTCATATTGGAGGAACAATTAGCAAGTGCAGTTCGCGTTTGGTCTGATGAGATCCTTCCTAAATGGGAAACTTTGTGAGTGGTCATTTTTTATCAGTTTGATAACAACGTAAAATTAAAAGATAACTCCTTCCTCTCTTCCATCGTATTTTGTTAAATCTTTTAATTGCTAATTCTAATTTTATTCTTAAATTTACGATCGAATATAATCAAATAATACAATTTTCTTAAGAATGACACTTTGAATATTTATTTCTTTTTCATACAAATATTATTTATAATTATTCTTTAAATATTAAACACCAAACAAGCTTAACAATTTTTCTTTCTTCGTTTATCTTAGAAGCTGTGCAATCTTGCTAGCATTATTATACTTATAGAAATTGAGGTCATTTAATTTATTTAATATCCTTTCAAATATTCATTATTGATGTTCTCATTTTGATTTAATACATATTGATTGAAAATAAAATATTGTTAATATTAACTCTAACTCTTAAACTATCGTTTATATTAATTTTCTCTTTTATAGAAAAAACTCACGGAAATCACGCGATCTTTGGTGGCAGGGATTGCCTCCTTGTGTCAGAGGCAAAGTGTGGCGTTTAGCTATCGGCAACGAGCTCAATGTTACTCGGGAATTGTATGAAATCTGCGTTGGAAGGTAACTTTCTCAAAATATATATTTATCAGGACTTCTTATAATTTTCTTTTTGATTTTAGAGCTCAAGAAAGGTTGCGAGGTGACAACACACCAACTTCAACAGATTCTTCTGATCTTGAAGCAAGTGTGCAACTTATTCAGTTGGATATTGCAAGAACATTCCCTCATTTATGTATATTCCAGAAGGTGAATTAATTTTTAATAGTTGTAAAAATAAAAGTAATAAGTTGTGATTTTAATGCTTTTAATTGTAGATTGGATTCCTTTTTAGGAAGGATGGTTCAAACTATTTTCTTAGAACTATTTTATATGACGTCTTGGTTGAAATTTTTATTATTTACCTTGATCTTTTTTTTTTTTTTTTTTTTTTAGATTTTTGTATCTTTTATATGGATATGATAAAATTTCGATAGAATTTATATAATAATAAAAATTAATTTAAAAATAAAATACCACTTTACGTATTCAAGGTTTTTAAATTCTCTCAGTCAATATCTTTCATCAATATACATTATATTTCTTCTTTAATCATATGAGAAAAAATCTGGTGTGACAAACGCACATCACACAACTTTCTCTGACCTAAAGTAAGGAAAGCTGAGTGATGTGCTGTCACTCCAGATTTTTTGCGACGAGCTCCCTAGGTAGCCGTTCAAAAGCTAATTTAATCAATATCGTTAGAGTTGTATAAGATAAAATTACAAAAAACCTAAAAAAAAAAAGAGTAAATAGGGTCCCTAACAATTTTGGGGAGATAATGGTTAATACATTTCAAAGATCATCTAATAAATAATTGATATATCAATTTTAATTAAGAAAAATGGAAAAAAACTAAAAAACTACATCAATAAAGTACTAGTACTCGTTAGCCGATTTTATTCAAGCTTCTTGGCTACGTACCTAAATTATAAAATTTAAGCCTCGAAGATTTTTTCGTTTTTGAGAAATTTTGTTCACACACAGACAGACCATTTTGCAAGACCCATTTTCAGGGGACCTCAAAAAGTATATTTCCGTTGAAATATCGACCTCAATTTTTTTGCGATTTCAATACTTTTTCATTATATATGACAAATATGGATAAGAGAAAGTAAATTTTTTTGCTTTCATTGTAATTTTCAAGTTTTTTTTAGGGCGGACCATATTACGATGCGTTGCACCTGCTTTTGGGCGCTTATGCCTGCTACAGACCTGATGTTGGTTATGTTCAAGGCATGTCCTTCGTTGCTGCTGTTTTGATCCTTAATCTGGAACCACCTGAAGCGTTTGTATGTTTCGCTAACCTCCTCAATCGACCGTGTCATCTTGCTTTTTATAGGCTTAAACAGGATCAGGTAAAGAAAAATCACTATATTTCTTAATATATAATAAAATATAAATAAACCATTTGTTTTATTTAACTTTTTCTTAATTATTTCAATTCTAGTAGAATTTTTAAAATATTGAATAAATGAATATTATATTCCTTAGAATTAAATTAAAGCTCTTTTCCCCCAAAAAGTTTTATTATCCTGTCAACCTTTTTATATAAATAAATAAAGAAACATAAAATAGATTACTAGATTAAATTATTGACTAGACTACTTACCATAATCTCGATGATACTTCCGATCATTTTAGAATGCAAATTGATTTAATAAAATAAAATTACGATCCTTTTCAACTTCATTTAGAAATTATTTTAGGCAAAAAACAAGTGAATTTTGAAAAGAGAATAAATATAGTAATTTTAAAATTACTTCTTTAAATCAGCATTTACCAAGCTTTTTCAACGAGACATTGTTACAATGGCTATAACTATAATTTACTCTCCTCACCTCCTTAACAAAATATTTCAACCTCTTAATTTCTATATGTGCCTAAAAAGCTAACTAAAGTATTCATCGTAATTGTTAAATATATTCTAGAAGAAAATATATTAAAAATTATCCCCCATTAAAATACGTATATATAAACGTATATCTCGAAAATATCGGCATTTAACGCAGACTTTAGTCCTCATTACATTTTGATACGCTGTTAAACCAATTCTTTATATGCCTTCTTTAGAATTCAAAGGCTTTTTTTCAATAAAGGAAAATGCATTTAAAAAATCGATTCTAAGGGTCCTCCTTTCTCAAAAATTCGACAATTTCTAGTATTGTACCAGTATTTAATATATTTAAGAGTATTAATTAATTACAATAATAATTAAATATCTAATTTAAAGATTAATATATATTTTAAAAATCATTTTACAGTGGTCAAGAACTAAATAGTTATCCAATATGGCTCCAATTTTATATGCTGGTATTTAGTAAAATTTTTTATTTTAGATGCAAGCCTACTATGCGACATATGACCAGCTTTTCCGCGAAAATCTTCCTCGATTACATGCTCATTTCCAACAAGTCTCTCTAACACCTGATCTCTATCTTCTCGATTGGGTTTACACTGTTTTCGCTAAAGCAATGCCTCTGGACGTCGCCAGTCGTGTTTGGGACGTTTTTCTTCGAGATGGAGAAGCTTTTCTCTTTCGTACCGCGTTGGGTAAGTAAATATCTAAATTCTTTTGATTAAACTTCAGAATTATAATTAAAATTTTAATTTCCAAGTCTTTGTCTGATTGCTCGTAAAAATATGAATTGTGTAAAGTTAAGATATTAAATTATAATTGACTTTTTCCTATTGTTCCTAATCAACGCACTTTTTTGGGAGTGAGAGGCCCTTCACATCTCTACTCCCTCTCTCATTTTCTCACTATTCCAGAAACAGAACCCCCCAGGAATTCTCAATATGGAGGGGTGAGGTTTCAACATTTTTGTGAGAAGTTTGTTGAGTGTAGTATTCCCCTCAACTTTTAAAGAGAACTAGTTGTAAAATTAATTTATTTTATAGATAGATTTGTTAAGTAAGGTTTTTATTTTAGTGCCCTAGAAGAATAAAAAAAATTATTTAAATTTTTTTACACATGCAATGGGGAGAGGGGGGGGATAATCCCTTAACCCTCCCCCCTCCCTTGGGCCACAGCTTATGTTCCTAATAATTTTATAATGTAACCGGCAGGTGCGGCCGATGACATCAGACGCCGCAAAGTTTTAGTTAGCACCTATATATCTCCTAATGAAAAAATCATTTTATAAAAATATATCACTGAGTAAAGATGAAATACAAAATATATTAATTATTAATATTTTTATATGAAGTCAAGTGAATATCAATATTTTACTTTTGGTATAAATACAATATTATTATAAATCATTTTATTAAGAAAAATCTAAAAAATAGGTAGATAATTACGGGAGGAGGTGATTAGAGAAACGGATAAAGTAGTTAAGCTTTTAATCCTTAGTTGAAGGCAGCTCAGGTTTAAATCCAACTCATGGCAAAAATTCATTCAATTATTAGTGAAGCCGCCTCCTAAGGAAACAGGACCCCACCCTAGAATCACAAGTTACTCTTTAGTGTAATCACAACGTATCAGTCTCTGACATAAATGATTGAAAAGAAAATTAAAATTAAAAGAAAAAAACTATCAAAATGAATTAATAAAATTTTTCCAAATATTTTTTTTCATCTGAAGAGGCAGCGCCTGTATAGGATAGGGACACTAATTCCGACGTCAGGGATATGCCCATTTTTTGTTTATTACATATTAAGTCTAGTTATTTGGTTATAATTTCAACAAATTGATAAATGTAGATAAGATATTAAATTTCAATTAGAAAAAAATTTGGCTCATTTCTCCTCATATGATAGAACATTTTGTATTACCTTAGGGAAAATATGGATATTAAAAAAAAAAAAATTGAGTTTTATTAAAAAATGACAAATTTGAAGTTTATTTATTTAAATTTTTTTAGTCAGAAAAATAAAATTTAGTTTAATTAGAATTGAGATTTATTAAGAATTATTATTATTATTATTATTAATTTATCTAATGATATCCAACAACTCTGATTATTATCTTATTATTTATTCTTTTCATCTCATCATTCGTTCTTCTCCTACGAGCCAAAAAGCTCTTGCCTTTTCTTAGATGAAACAATCTAATAAATTTATTAGCCATTTCTATACCTACCTATTTTGAGTGAAGAGAGAAAAAGATAGCTTTTAAATTTATAAAATATATATGAAATATAATATTTCGGTTTGCGGGTGACTTTCAGATGGCTTATGGACGATCAGTCTACGTGGCCCCCTGGAATATAAGATAAAAAGAAAAAATACTTTTAGAGTATTTAAAAAAAAAAATTATTAATTGTAAACCAAAAATTTTATTTAAAAAAAAAGTTGAACAAGGTATTTATTATAAAATAACTTTTTATATAAAACCCCAACAAATAAATAAAATTTTTAACATTGAAGGAACTCAGAAGCCATTAAAAGCTCAAAAGCAATTTCATCATCAATCGGAAAGTGTAGATGAAGATCTGTCGATTTTTTATGACGTAATTTAAACTCCAAGTATTCAAAAACTACTTGCAGTATATTAGAAGGAAACTCCAAAGGAATTTCACTTGTTTCATATACTTCATAGTTCTCTGGTCCAGTCATCATTTCTTTAATTCTTAACGATTGCAAAGCAATTTCTCTTTTCATAATTATTTCTTTACCATCTGATGATTTTATCTTCTGATATTTGACAAAAGGCCATAAACGGTATATCTCTTCATCTTTTTCTTCCCCAATAAAAATAGCTTCATCATATAATCTTTTACTTTCTATATCATCTTCATCAGTGGAATCTTCTTCAAAAAAGGACCTGTCTTTTTCCCTTGTAATTTCATAAAGAGCTCTTGCTACATCCTCTAAATCCAAATGTTTTTTTCCAGACATTTCTTGGAAGAGTGGTTTATCTGAAATAAAAATAATTTATTTAGTAATATTTTAGAAATAGGATCTATTAAGATTCTTAGATAAGGGAGGAGGGGGTGAGGGGAAGAACGTCAATAAAATTTTGTCAACTACTAGTACTAGGGACGTTCGAATCTTAGAACTTTTTCAGATTCGCATCTTTCGAGTCCTTATCTAAAAGAAAACTTAAATATTAAATGCAGTCCAATAAAAGAGGTCTCTAAAAAATTTACAATTACTCCTAGCGTATATAAAAAATTGTAAATCGTGCCCTTGTTGATATATAACATCAAAAAAATGTATTATTCAGGAGTCACATTCAGTGGCGTAACCACATACAAAGTACTAAATTCATGAAGTGCGCTTCCCAACTTCTCGACATTTTAGTGCTAGTTTTATTCTAATTTTTTGCACAGGTATATATATATATTCACTTATATTAGATTCTAATAATTTCAGGTGTTTTACATATGCATCAAGAGACCCTGCTAGAGTTGGATTTCGTACGTGCAGCTCAGCTTCTTTCCCGGTTACCCGACGATCTATCAGCAGATGAACTCTTTAAAAGTATCGACGCCTCTCGTCTTCACACTGGCAGATTACGGTTTACTGATCTGCTCACCAGCCATTTAGCTAAGAGTTAACATAAACTACAACTCAATCCTCGGCAGGTGCCAAAAATGCAAAATACTTAGAGATTCACCCACCGTCATTTTTTTTTTAATTAATATTTTTTAAGCTTGAATCGAAAACTCTCTAATAAGATTTTTATACAAATGAGAGTCATAACTAAGAGAGGTGAGAGATTTTAAAAAACAAATGAGCCCATTGCAATGGAATTTTAAACAAAACACAAATTTCATGAAATTAATTAAAGAAGTCAAATAATTGATACTAATAAAAAAAACATTTATAATTTTATTCGACAAAGAAACTATAGAAGATACAAACAACCAATATGCCTAATAATGGAAAAAAAAATTTTCCTCCTTATTTCATTACACCTTGTTAATCGTGAAAAATTAATACAACTCCTTTAGTATTATATAATAACTCGGCTCACTCCGCACGCTTCACGTTTTAAATGTATGAGAAGAGCAGAACATTTTTTGTTTCTTTATGTTTACTGAGGAGATAATTCAATGGATTACAAATAAAAATTGAAAGAAAAGGAAGTGAATGCTTATTTAATATCTCTCTTAGTTAAAACTCTGAAAAACATCTCAGATTTAATTTTGAAAAAATATGATTGCAAAATCAAAGAATTTTTTTTATTTGTAAATAATATAAATACAAATTTAATAACTCTTTTATACTATAAATAAATAAATAAATATATATATATATATAGATATAGATATTGTAAATAATAAACCTTTGCGAATATTTCATTCTAATATATATACATGTTTATATATTATATTCATTAGAATATAAAAATATACATGTACATTATATTCTTTAAGATTTTGCAATTTTTTTCTTCCAAATTAATTTTTCTTCAATTTGGTTCAATCTAAAAATGATATATATATATATATATATATATATATATGTAGCCGACCATTTAAATCACGCGTGATATTTAATATTTATATTAGTTAAAGGGAACAAAAGAAATAAAATAAATATTATAATATTAAAAAAATATTAAGTTCAAAATGACATTTTTTATATATAATGGATAAATGATCAATTTATATATTTTTATAAATTACACTCATATTTTTAATTCACTTCTGACAATTCTTTTTTTTATTTTATAGAAAAATTAATTAAGTTATTCTTGTCATATTCATTTATAATACAAAGTACTCGATAAGAAACAACTAAAGATTTTATATATCTACATTTATTTGTTTTATAGTAAAAATTATTTATTTGATCAGTTTTGAATATAAAAATCTAAATATTAACCCACTATGGTAAATATCTCTGCCTATATCTTAGGAGTGTAAAAAAAGAAGAGATGCAAAAGACAGTTAAATTTTTATTTATTTACTTTTTTTCAATGAGTCTCCAGGCTAAAAATTTATTATCATTAACAAATATAAGAGAAAGTAAAAATAATAAAAATATGAATTTATGATATTAATAATTATTTTTTTACAAAATAAATATTTAACCGAAGCTTGTCTTATTAAAAATAGAACTTATTTGGACCAAAACTTCTATTTTCTTTGTCATTTTTCCCCCAAAATCTCGAAATCTTTCCGAAATTTGACACCAGTCAAAATCTTAAATTCCCTAAATTTTAAGAAGATATTTTTATTATTTAAATAATTTAATCCTCAAATTAATTACTGTATTTTTTTTTTATTTCATTCTCTC
>JAAAKE020085579.1:0-22301 GCA_010014785.2 Anisolabis maritima | reverse complement strand
TCAATAAAAAAAAATTGGTTACACTGGAAAAAAAAAACGAAATGACTTTCCGAACAACCGCATCAATTTAGCCATCATTGAAAACAAAGCCATCTAATTTGTTAGATATAGCGCATTTGAAAACTTATAGAACAAGGATATTATAAAAACTCAAATAAACTCTAAAAATTCCAATATAGACTTATATACATCAGGTCGACTTATACGGTAATTGTATTGGACTAGTATCCAAGCATAACCGTAAAAATAAAAAAAGATTTATTTATATTTAATTTTTTATTATAATATGAATAAATTCTCTGATCGAATTATATATTGAGCCCAACAATTTTTTTTTAGATAAGAAAATTGTAGTCAGAGTTAAGTGTATGTGTGTGTATCGAGGAGGGGATGCCACCGAGATGCGATCCTGGATGACTGAGTCCTGTGACTCACTCACACTGCTTGCTCCTAATCTTCCTATCTTGAGACATGCTTTGCATAACTTATTAGACACCGGTTCACTGAAAAAAGTATTGCTCACAAGGTTAAGGTCCTTTCAAATTGGCCTTTCAAAAAAGAGAGCTGTTTGACTACGCACATGGAGGGCAAACTATTTTGCGCCGTTATAGTTCATAAACGAAAAGAGATAGAAAAATAGTTGATAAACCATTAGAAAGAGAATTTTGTATCCAAAACTAACTGTTAAATGAACGATTATTATATTATTAATATAAACGAGGGGCATCGGTATAAAAATAAACAAAATTTTTGTCCAATCAATCCAAAAATAGAAAACAAAAATTGTTAGAGATCAACCATATATATGTAGATTGTTTAGCAATCCTTGTGGACATGCAAAAAACCAATTTTTCTTAAAATTTGTTGAAGTTTTATTATTTATTAGGCCGGGAGCCATTTTTTATAAATAACATTTTAAAAATAACACACTTCAAAAAAAAAAAAAAAATGAGTAAAAAAATTAAGTTAGAAATTTTGGCTCATTTTGAAAAATTCTTACTTTCCTAAAAAACAAAAAATATTAAAAATGATTCAAAATATACGGAAATCTTTTTCTTTTCTTTCAAATAATATTTCATATTTTACTTTTATTAGTTTAAGAAAAAAAAAAACCTGATGACACCTGCTCCGGCTCTTCTATTAAGCAAGATTCTCATACAAAACCTTCGCCGCTCTGCTAAGCTATAAGACTCCAGCAACATCGTCAGATAATTTGCAAATGTGCACTTCATATAAATAATGTACTTACTGAGAACTGCAGGTATTCAGTGGAGGTGGTGTGAAGGGCCTTAGTCATTTCAGGAATAAAGCAAAAGATATTTAATAAGTAATTTTTCCTCTCCAGTCTCGATCGGCTCTGCCGCAGTGAGGCGAGGCCTTGTATCATAAATCTCTAGATCTTGTTATGAAGAGCCAACGAAATGTCATAATAAAAGATACTTCCGGGGTCCCAGAAGTTTATAAATACCTGAAGATGGGAAGCTTTTCTTCACAGCCTCAAAGATAATCATATGAAAGAGCAAGTTGTTTCTAAATGTATTATTTTTAGACATTTATTTGAATTTATTTTATTCTTTCATATGGATTGTATATTTTATAATTGTATTTTTATATATTTGGGTAAATGAAAATTTGAAGAGAATAGAATATAAAGAAGAAAGTATTTTTGACGTTTTCCAAGCAAGAAGATATTTTAAATTAATGTTAGTAAAAAGAATTCAAATTTTTTTGCCATTTAGACTTAAACAATAAATATATATTTTTAATTATTCGATAGAATGATCCGTCCTATTCATTTAAACCAATTTGGAGCCAAAATGATTTAAACAAATTTCATCGCTTAGGATGAGGGGGGGAAGCGAACCACTGACCCTTAGATCATGAAATTAGACATTGATGTTTTATACTAGATTTGGTATAATAGATAATAACGAATTCTTGATTATCTAAAATTTAATCTTCTTTGACAGTTAACTTCACATTTTACAAGTATATTTAATATCATGAAATTTCAGAAGACACTGAGAAGAGAGAGGGGAGCATTTAGTTTCAGAGTATTATATATAATTCCCGGCGTTTAGGCGCGTGCTCAGGGTTCAGGTGGGCCTGGTGCTTAGAGAGAAGAGAGCTAACGAACGAACGTCTCAGGTGCTCAGGTGGCGGCAGGTGGCTGATTCAGCTGCGGCTAATTGCCTGGAGGCTGAGAGCCACGCGACCTCCGCCACCAATTAGCCCTGTGCAAGTCTACGACGAGGGCTGTCCACCCCTGCGCTCTATAATATTCTATAAATGAATCTGAAGTAAAATTTAACCTTTGGATTATATGTGTTTTTAATATTAATAATATTACTATATCTTTAAATAGAGTTCTTATTTTTATTTGAAATAAATCAGGAAGAGAATGGAGAATTTTCTCTCGTCTTGACATCCAGGTATTCTATAATAAAAAAATTATAATTGTAGTATTTGATACTAAAATATTTTATGATCATAAATCCTGAAGGTCCCCGAAAATTAATAATAAATATTTTTAAACCCCCTCCCCCTGGGATATTTTTTCAAGATCCAAGACATAATATAATATTTATATTTATACTATGGAATATATACATCAAGTTTTTCATTTTTAAGACATTAATTGATTTGTAATCTCGGTAACAAGGTAAAACTAATTTGATTTCGAATCGATCTGTGGCTCTGAATAAAGTATAGAAAATTGATTTTCTATCAATTTATTCGAAAAAATATTCAATAGCAATTAGATAGGCTGAATTAAGCGTCACGTTTCCGAAAGTCATCGCCACGCACGCCGTCGTTCTAAAAAAAAAAAAAAAAAAAAAAAGGACCGACTATTATATTCAGATGGACAGGGAGAGTAAAAAAAAGTTTGGGGAATTAAAGTTTAAAGACTTGCAAAAATCCATGTGTCGCATTTGGTTTCACTTATAATTCCGAGCTTTGAAACGAGGAAGGATTATTTCTCACATTGGGATATTTATTTTTTTTTTTTTTAATTTGCTGTGGATCAAATTAACGATGTTGTAGATATGGACTGATATCCCTGACTTTCCTATACCATAACATTTGATTTTAGTTAAATAATATTTCCGGGCCCTTCAAGAGGGCTTGGTAGGAATATTTTTTATTTAATGCTTGATGAAGATTGGAATTTTATATAATATTTTGGGGATGAAAAAAGGGCAGCGACATTTGCTATACTAAAAATGATTTTTATTTCATCCTTAGGAGTACAACGTTTCGCCAACAAGTTGTGTCTTCTTCAGATCTCTCAGGCGTTAGAAATGTACTCTTAATGGTGAAATAAAAATAATTTTTATTATATAATAGCAAAGTGTGTTGACTTCTTTCCATCTTCATTTTTTCCTTCACTGAGACGTTTATTCTTTTAAAATTTGGACATCATCGACGATCATCAACTTTGAAGACATTACTGATTACCTATACACAGAATAGAGACTATTGGAATTAAGGCCTCTATAATATTACTAACATTGTACAAGTTTCAAACCTACCTCCTTTAAAAATAAGATTTTTTTCTAAACAAACTAGTTCAAAAGAACGAATCTTTTAAAAGAACGAAGAACGAATAATAAATTGTATAATAATCTATTTTCGACATCTAAATGTTCATATTTAAATTTATATTATGAACAAGCAAATATTTTTTCTTTTTTTCAAAATGGTTTTATTGTTGTATTGTCCTCCTTAAAAATTCTTTCAGGTCAAAAGATCAAACGCTTGCCTTGCTTGCTCTCTTCTCTATTCTATACGTGAGAGGCTTTTCAACTTCTCTTAATAATTGGCCAGTCAAAAGAAAAAAGTTTATAATAAGGCCTCCTGAATATTTCTTTAAATATTCCACTTGTCATTCTGCAATTCCTCTCTCATTCTCTCTCTCTCTCTCTTGGTACGTGATTTAACACACGCTTTTGCTTCCTCCTTAAAATTATTAATAACTAACATGTCGGAACATAATACTTGATTTGTATTTATTTAATCATTTGAACCTTTTAGTCAAAATTAGAAGATAAATTGTGCAATTTAAATGTAAATATCTGGTTGTACTAGTTGCACGGAGCGAGCGATGGACACGCCTCGCCCATTGGGCTCTTTTTTAGAGAAGAGGTGTTTATGAAGAATTAATTAAAATATAAAAACGTCCAATTTCCTTAAATTGAGTGGTATCAAATATATTAAAAATAAATTTTTGTAACTCAGGACGGGAAGCGAACTACTGACCTGTGGATCGTGTGACGAGATCCCTTTCTCTGCACTTAAGGAACAGGGCACTAATTAATTAAAAAAAAAAAAAATGTATTCATCGCTCACACACCAATGGAATTGTACCATAAATTAACATCACTGCGGCTCTTATTTGAATACATTGTTATATGTATTTCAAATACAAGCTGACGACCTTTAGGCATAAATACAACGATCAAGGAGATTGAAAATGAGCTAGGAAACCTCGTTTGAAAAGTTTCAATTTTTTTTTATTGGACATTCAAAGACAGCCTTTTTGATGATCCTGCCTTCCACTATATTATAGAAAAAAAAATTACAGTAATGACTAATTGAAATCATTCCATTTAATCTTTTTAATTCCCCCGGGACCGAGAGGTTAAAGATTTTGACATTGTCAAATGTATTGATAACCTTCAAAACCAAGGGGTGTGGGTTCGGATCCCAGGCAGTGAGATGAAAATTTAATTCATTTGGATACCAATTGACGTAAATAAATTTATCGTAACAAACATATATATATATATGTATCGCTTAAAAGTCTATATAGCCTCAGATGCTGAAGTCTTCAAAAAATTAGATTGAAATTGATTGAAATAAATATAGAACAACGCATTGTCCCTGTCCCATAAAGCTCTTGCACTATGTTCTAAGCTAAATTTTTTATCTATTTTTTCTCTTATAAAATTAAAGATTTTTATTTTATTTATAACCGTTCGGCCCAAAAGGGCGGAAATAATTATTGCAATGATGCATTATATATAATTTAATTGTTGCTCGCTTTATTTATCTTTTTAGAAAACGTTAGTAAATTAAATAAGCAAAGCCGGTGGGCCTGGCCGGAGAGAAGAAACACAGCCACCAAGATCTCTGTTGTCAAGCAAAGCCCACTAGCACTGAACCTCGGATAGGTGGACAACAAAACTGTCAAAGCCAACCATCCATCTTTGTAATCCCTAAAGTGCTAAAAAGAATAAAAATGAAATAAAAAATAAAATTATTTTCTAATAGTTTTGAAATGAGGTCAGAGTTGTGTAATTTGTAAAAGTCAACTTTTTATATTTGAATTTCAATGCCTGAGAACTGAAGAAGGCACAATCAGTTGTCGAAAAGTAAATAAAATTACTTTCTCAAAAAAATAAAAATAGAACTGCTGAACTTGATTTTCAAATTATAAAATTTTTTAAAATTTTCAAGCTGCTTTTAATCCCTTGAATAAAAGTGAACTAAATGACCTAAAAACAAACCTGAAATTCACTTTTATCTTTATTTATAATGTCATTCAGAGGCAGGCATTGTCCCCTCATTATAATACTTATCATCAATCAGATAAATAGAATAGAAGAGGGAATATAAATTCGAAGCCGCATTTATTTCACTTAGAGTGTGGTTAGCTATAAAGATTAAATTAAAATACCATCTTGGAGTAATCAGTCATTTCCTGATTTATTTAAAAAAATCTCTTTATTTATTTACTTACTAATAAGTTCCATCTGGATAAGGATGATGAGTCAGCAAAAACTTTCTTGGCATCCATTTTAAATGGATAACGAATGTTTTCTTGAGGTCCTCCAACCCACGACTATTTGAAAAGAATTTTTTTCAAACGTTTTTTAAAATATAAAATGGACAACAATTAAAATAACCTCCCCCCTTCCCCCTAAGATATTGACATTGTTAATATTGATAACCTTACAAGGTGCGGGTTCGATACCAATATACCTGGATAATAAATAAGTAACGTTACAAGAATATACTCGTAATTGTATATGCCCTGAAATGCTGAAGAAACAAAAAAAAAATTGTTTTTTGGTTTTGGCTCTTTGGTACCGAACGAATATTTAATTTATTATTTATATTTTTTCACAAAGGAAAATTAGAAAAAAAATTCAATATATTCTTTTCTCTTTCATGCTCGTATTCTTCGACATATGCAACTCTATGTATAATCGACGAAGAAGAATTCAATTCCTCAAGAACATCATAACAAATTTCCGAGATCTTTCTCTCTCACTAAAATTTGAAGATCGAATAGCTAGCCTTTCACAAATTTTCTCATCGTATAAAACCATCAAGTCTCCTAGAAATTTTTTTTAGCACTTTAGTTATCAATGGCATAACAATAGGGCAGGCGGGCCCCCGGGCCCTTTTGATTCATGAGCTAATATTTATTTTATTAACCTTACCCTAAATGATGTGGCCAAAAAGTTCTTTCTAAGCGTTTTGTTTTATTCATACCTTACCAATTTCTCCACGGAACCCCCTAACGACATGCTTTTACTCCCATCTGAAGGCCGCATATGATTTGTCTTAAATCGGCTCCACTCCTTTTAGGTAAGAGACAATATTTTTGGTGTGAAAACTTCGCCAGGACTTTTACCTGGCTGGTGGGGAGTTTTATCAGCTGATGTATTCTTAAGGCGCAATCGGCACAGAAATTAAACTCTCCATCTCGAATCTGTTCAGATATTAGGAACAACCTAATTAATAAATGTGAAACAATTTGTAATTGTCGCGAAACAAACAAGTTAGTAAAACTGTTATAAATAGGTTTATTGGAGCTGATGATGGAAGAAGAAGGAGGATAGATGGAAGAGCCGGAGGCCGAGACTTGCACTTCCGTTGCTGGAGCAGGTGCGATTAGGGCAGGTGCCACCAGCACATCAAACAAGCCAGCAAGACACCTGACCTGGCTCTCTCCTTCTTTCTTTGTTGCTATTCTTATGACCATTGACACACACACACGCACCCTATTTTGCCCTAAAAAAAAAAAAACAAGATCAGCAAGAGTTCAATCAAATCGAAATTCCAAGCCGTGCCTTATGAACGACCCGCTCAAAATCGCAATTGAAAACTTTTCTTTTTCGCTTACACATGAATGATTGTATGCACAGGAGAGGTTTGTGGTATTTGTGATTTTTTTTAAATTGAGATTTCAGATCCCAATCTGGTGTGTGAGATTATAGACACGATTGCGGCCCTTATTTTGGAACGAAATTTTATAATCAACGACCAAAGTCAATATCAACTTTTGGTAATTGATCTAAAGAATGAAAAAGATTAAAATATCTCTTCAACTATTAAATAATATGTATACGCCCATTTCATTTTTGTCCCATTGGACGACTTTTGTTTGAAATTTTTTTTTTTTTTAACCTGGTATTTAAGACATTATTATCAGGTTAAAGGAAAGTCTCGTGCCATGGATTTCTGATTTCGATTTATATATATATATAAAATTATATTCTAATTATAGACCTTTGAGTCGTTATTTAAAAGATTCCAACTTTTATAGCATTATTATTATTCAAACGAGATTTTTTTTTTTTTTTTTTTTATAACAAAAAATACGAATTGAGGAAATACGAACAGGAAGGAAAATAAATAATAATAATAATAATAATAAAAGAGAATGTAATATTATTATTAAAACAGAAAAAAAATTTGACCAATTTTTATAAAAAGTTCTAATTGGAGTCAATTTAAATAAACTGATGTGGCCACTCCAACATCAAAATTAATGACCAAAAAAAAAGGCATGTTAGTAATTAGTTGGAGAGCAACTTTTGTTAAAAAAATTATTTCAAAACATTTTTCTAATCTGCCGTTATTTTTAGGAAAATTGGCTAAATTGAGTTCAAAATATATGAACTTTAAATATGAAATTTTAGTCTTTTTTTTTTTTTTTTGATGACGGGATTCCCGGATGTAGGCAGGTGAGAAATGAGAACAGATTGCCATGTTGCCGACGTTTCGTACGTCTGTCAGGCTAACAAATACTCAATATTACAGTTGTTATTTCAATGTTACGAAAATAAATTTACCGAGTTTCTATACTTATTAGCCCTGAAGAAGTGGGCGGCAGGTGTGTGAAACGTCGGCAACAAGAACAAATCTGTTTTTATTTCTCACCTGCCTACATTCCTAACTCAAATGAAATTTTATTTTATTTTAATAATAATAATAAAAAATTAATTTGTTCGGATTTTTTTGTCATACAAATTGTGTTATCCAATAATCAATCAAAATTCTAAAATCTCTTTGGAGGAGAAATTAAATTAAAATATAAACCAGATTAAAAAACATGACATTTACACAAATGAACGGAAAAATAAATAAAATAAAATAAATAGTTAGAAATAGAAAAGTAAAAATTACTGGAGAGCATTATTTTGACAATTAGCATAAACATGTTTCACAAGTACAAATGCTCCAAGTTTTCTTGCATTAAATGTCGTATCGTATACGTTATATATATCTTTTCACTCAAGAGGACTAAGAATAAATTCTCCGCCAGCGTTTTTTACCCACTTAACCTTAATTCGTTTGTATAAATAAGTCTATTTAATTATTTCAATTAACCATGAATATAAGAGACAAAGAGCGCCGCATCAGGGGGGGGAGGGGTTCTAAGGCTCTATCTAGACATTCATTTGGTCCCTTTCTAAAAAATATTTCTGAGTGCATAAATTTTGCTAGGCAACCCAAATGACTAACACATTAATTGTTTTTGAGCTCCTTTAAACTACGCATGCGCAGATCTTAATTTCTTGAAGATTTTTCAATTGCGCATGTGTCATCCTCTAGAGATGCTCATTAATCGAAAATAATTATAATATTCTCTTGTGAGGATTTCTGATCAAAAATTGATTTCTTAAAATGCAGTTAGAAGAAATATAAAAAATGGAAGAGAGTCGAAGCCCGTCTTCTCGACTATCTGAGTGCGAGTTGAGGTCACTTAAAAATCTCTGTTGATTTAATTGATTGATTAAGATCAATCTTGATTATTAATCTCAAATTGATCTTTTTTTTGACTTCCGTTATTTTCGTTGTTTTTTTTTTACCGATCAAATATCTTCAATATTTTATAGCTTTTTATGAAAGATGAAAATTATATAGCATTCGATGTAGTCGACAATGAAGATGGAGAGCTTTCGTGAATTATAATAATTTATTATGCTAATAAAAATAAAAAGAAGACATTTTTTTTTTTTTTTTTGAAGGATGCAAAATTTCATTGCATTATCACTATTATTTTGTCATATCCCATTTACTAGTTGCATCCAAGCACTACTGTAGGAGGAAGGAATTTTCTAAAACCTCTAATCATAAACGAATATGGCAACTTAAAAGTCATCTATTATTAAATATCAGAGCCTAAAAATTCCTCTTTGCTATTAATCGTCTTTGGGTTTCTCAATAGTCATTTCAGTGATGCGTCTGTTTTCTTAAAAATTGGATAAAAACCAAAACCATATGAGAGTTAAGTTAAGACTGTATTGAGTGTAGGAGGCGAAGATGCGGCCAGGAGAAAAAATAAAACAAATATATTTTCAGTTGGCGTTTCGGGCGCAGGTGACACCCTTTCACAAGACCAAAAATTGTTTAAAAATTATACATCGGTGTTATTGTGTTACATACATCACATATTTTACCAATATTATTTTGAATAAATGCATCGATTTTGTTTGTGAGAAAGAGCTCTCGTGAGTTTTCTGTTCCCATTCATTGTTGTTGAAATATTTTATGTATAATACACATCGATGTGTAATTTTTAACAATTCTTGAACTTGAAGAAGGGCGTGATTTGCGTCCGAAATGCTGACCCAAAGTATGAATTTTTCTCCAGGCTCACCCAACCTTCTCTTCGCTTTCAAAATAATTTTGTTCCCTGGGGGTTGAGAACCCTAAAGACGATTCTAAGGATTTTAATATTTCCAAATTATTTTTTTAAAGTCTTTTTCGGCATGTAATGTCATTTAGACATCGTTCATATTTCTTTAATTTAATTGGTAGCCGAAATAATTTAGCATAGAACGGGAAGCAAGAGCTCTACCTCAGTTCCTTTTGTTTTTTCATCAAAAGCCAGGAAATGATGTTTGAGGCTAAGATGTATTTATTAGTTACTAGAGTGACGTTTTTCTTCTAGGTTGGGATCAACTTCAGGATACAATATTTGTATTTTTTTTTATATTCATAAAATTGTTATATTTAAGTGGATGTTTTTTTGTTTCACTATTTTTAAAAAATTAATTCTTAATATTTTAAAATTATGCTGCTCACTCATGTATGAGTTGTTATTTTATAAAAGCAAACTCCCAAAGCAATCTGTCTACAAAATACTAAACAAAACTAAAATAAATTCTTTTTGGTTGGACCAAACATTTATTTATTTTTCAAATAAATATTTAATCCTATTTGTCTTCCTCTGCGCTCGCACTCTCTTAATCTTTTAAATAAAAAGTTCCAAAGAAATTTATTGATCCAAATCACTCAGCCATAAAAAAAAGCATCTCCTTTTATTTTGTTTCAATGAAGATACAAATAATAATCATCCGAAATTGATATTAAGTTTTGCAGAATCTGAAAAAAGCATTTTCTTAATTAACAGGAATTTTCCTTTTTATAAATTATTTATACGTGACTAGAAAAAGATTATGCCACTACATGTTATCACTTATTGTTAAAAAACTTTTAATAAGAAACATTTATAGAGCGTAATCTTCATAATTTATTTTAGTGCTCAAATAAACATAAGATTATTTTATATAAAATTCTATCCTTTCATTTTTTTCGATTCCCGCACTATTATATATATAATGAGAGTAAGGGGAAATTATTATGACCATGAAAAATTTAAACGCCACTTTAATGTGTGTGGGTGTAGCTTTAATTTTGGCTTGTAACTCTAGAACCACTCATCAGAAAAGGATGAAGCTTAACAAGTTTATACTATAGCCCGAGGAGTGCCTAAGAAGGTATTCAAATTTAACGAATGGCCTGCAGGGAGCGGTAAAAAAGGACCCCAATGTTATATTGTATCATTTTCTCAACATCCGATGGGCCAAATATTTTGAAGTTGGCTGATAATAATTAAGACATTTGGACCAATTTTCATAACAATTCGTTGAGTGGGGGTGGATATCAAAATGGAGAATAAACATAAATTACGTCATAGAAAGAAACTTTGAATTTTTATATCTTTGACTTTTTTTTAGTCTTTTCTGGCATCTGCTGTCATTTAGACTACGTCCTTATTTATTTCAATTAATAGGAAGCTAATATAAAACAAATAAATTGTCGCTCAGGACGGGAAGCGAACCACTGATCTTTGATATGTGAGGCGAGACCTCTACCTCTGCACTAAGAGACAGGAGCTCTATGACTTTATTTTAAAGTTAATTAATGAAAAGACAAGAAAAGCTAAAATATCAACATGACATGACATGACTTGCATATTCGATGAGAACGGCCATCTTATATTCCTAGAAAAGTGTTGCAACTTCCTTGCTTATTTTTTAATTAATTCGTTATAAAAAAAAAAACCTTTACGATATGTTTATAATTAAAGCCAAATGAGTTTGATAAAAAAAAGATTAAAATGAAATATTTTTATATCTCTAACATAAGATTAAATTTTAAATTTCTTAAACCGTGCAAAATTAAAATAATTTTTTTTTTTTTAATAAATTTGCATTAAAAAAAAATTTAAAAAAAAAAAAACACTTGAGTTATCTTTATATCTTCATTGCAAAAAAGATGATTTTTTTTTTTTGTTAGTGAATTAAATAGCAACTAAATAACATACGATACATAAATTTGATTTTGATTAATAAATTTCTTTAGGTCTCTTTATAATTATAAAGAAAAAAAGAAAGTTTATAAGTGAGTGCAGGGAAAATTATTTTTTTTAAGTCTTTTTCAGCATCAGAGGCTATTTAGGCTCTGTCCATATATATTTAAATTAATTGATGAATAATAGAGTTTAAATAAATTTTATCAATGAAAGAGATTATTTGTAGCTGTATGCAGTGCAAAAGAAAGGATAGCGCATGAGAAAAAAACATGTTAAATTTTCGGTCGTAAGTCATCCCTTCCTCGAGTCCAAAAATTATTGTGTTATACATGAAATATTTCTTTGTCTTATAAATTTTATTGCTCAAAACGAGAAGCGAATCAACGATCTTTGGTACGTGAAGAGAAACCTCTAATTTTGCTCCAAGGAATAAATTAAATGTTATATAAAGTATATAAAATTCCAGGCCCTTACTGTTAGGTCTGTCACCTCCTGTTCTGTGCGAGCTACCAATTAATTTAAATATAAATGGTCTCATGTAAAGAGATATAAATATATGAAATAAATAAATAAATATAAATATATAAATAATTAATCTGTGACCACTACAGAACGAACCCCACAACAATGATTTCTTAGTTTTATTTATTAAGAGTATTTTTTCTTATTCATTAGTGAATTTTATTTATTTATTTTTTGCTTGAAATTTTGGATGAGGCGGTGGCCTTGGGAGTTTGTTAAAAAATAATAATAAATAAAATACATATTATATTTTGTTAAGTTAAAAAAAATGGTAAAAATTAACACAAATATATATAATATAAAATCTTGAAAATACTAAGTTTAAATATAATTTCTGATAAGAATGAGACTAAAGGGCAGATAATTTTATTTGGGCCCACAAACAAGAAAGCTGGCTGCGCTAGTACTGGGAACGCTCAACAATCAAGCTGAGGATTTTTTTTTTTTTTTTGGGCAAATTGTTGAATTTTTCTTACTTTATTCAACTCACCAAAGCCCTGTCCCTTGGTGCAGAGGTAGAGGTCTCGCTTCACGTAAAAAAGGACAGTGGTTCGCTTCCTGTCGTGAACGACAAAAGTTTTAAATTATATTGGCTATCAATTAATTTAAATAAATAAGGACGGAGTCTAAGTGGCCTCAGATGCTGAAAAAGACTAAAAAAAAAAAACATAAAGAACAACTGATAGAAAATCATCAAAATGAATTGCATTTATCTTTTATGAAAAAATGTTATGGATAGTAAAAATCGAACTAGTTAAGCAAGAGAACGCGTTAGATAGGGGCAATATAAAGAAGTGGATTTTTTATTTTGTTTGCAGCTGCTTTTCTTCATTAAGAAAAAAAAAATCCTTCCTTCATTTCTAATTCATTCGTTTCATTATTGGCAAAAAGTTAGAATAATTAGATGCCTAAGAACAACACATAAAATATTGTACATTGCATAATGATGTGCTATTATGAAAAAAAATTCTAATTGAACGAATCTGCTAATTATTTACGAAGGTCATTAATACCGGTTCTGAAAAGGGTCAGACCATTTTGCTATTATATAAATTTATACTTTATGTAAGATCTAATAACAATGAAAAAGAATAATTTTGAAAAGCCAAGATCCAAGATCCGTGTTTTCTTGGCGAAAATTTTCAGAAACTAACACGTAAAATACTTTTTAAAAGAATACACACGAATCTACTTTTGTATTGGAATTGCATATACGATCTAGTATTTACGAAATTTTGTTCATACAAAACTTTATTCATTTATGAGCAAAGAAGGATGGAATCGGAAGGATAAAATCGGACGCCGACGTTTCAAGCGCGTATCGTAAAATTTCGGGGGAATCTAAAAAAAAAACTAAAAAAAAAGTTCATTAGTAAAGTACTAGTACTCTTTGGTCGATTTTTTTTTCATTTTCAGTTGTTAAGGCCATTATGTCTATATAAAATATAAAATTTCAGCCTCGTACGTTTTTTCGATTTTGAGAAATCTTGTTCATAGACACACACACACAAGAGAGAGAGAGAGACCATTCTGAGAGACTCATTGTTAGACTCAGGCGATCTCAAAACGTGTATTTCCGTTGAAATCTTAACATCGATTTTTTTGGCGATCCCAATACTTTCTTTCTATATATTAATATTGCATATGTATTGTAGATAAGAGAAAGCAAAAACATCTGGGAATGCGGGATTTCTCGCTTCGCTCGCAAACAATTTCACAATAAAAGTATGGATTTAGAGATGTTGCTATCCGACATAACGTAAAAATAATTGGCAAAATTTCGGCGGCCATGAACTCATTTTAAAATTTTTTGCACATTTGTAATATTTTTCATGCTTTACCCAAAATTTTGATATTCGAAACGAAAGCGGATAGACAGTCAGACAGAAAGAATACAATAACACAATAACGTACTTTTCAAGTTACAAATCCTTATCTCCGTCTAAATGTATAGAGAGCCAGTCAATTGGTTTATTTTCACCTCTAGTGCTTTGATTCAAAAGAAATTTCATGAATTCTCTTTAGGCTATATTTATTATGCTAATGTTTTACATGTATTTAATTTTCTCTCGATAACGAAGGGCGTGATGCGTCCGAAAAGGCGGAGATAAACAGAAAAAAAATTTGTTCCTTCCTGACCAGGGCCTGTATCCCATCTCTTCAATTATTTATAGATATCAAAGAGGAATGAGAGCCTTCGCTTCTCCAAAACTTGTCTTCTATTTACTCGTACCATTACTTTTCCAATTCTGAACAAAATGAGACGATGTTATCAAAGTCTTTGGTGTCTACTCCATTGCTCTACTTTAGCTGATTTTCCTAATTCTTTTTAATTCATCTTTTATGTTTTTAACAATTTCTTAAGTGGTTTTTGCAAAAAAAAAATCAAATGAAAATTTTAATTGTGGAAAATAACGAACCGAAATATGAACTAAAATAAAGGCATAAGCCTCATAGCCTTTAGGCTGTGTTTATGGGCAGTACCGTCCCAATGCCTCTTCAAATTTTTTAAAAAACTTTTGTTTGAAAATTTTCTAATTATATTTTTCACGTCATATTGGGCGAAATCTCTCCGAATAATATGAAGCCTTTTATTTCTTTATAAATCAGAAATTGTTAAATAATTTTTTAATAATAATTACTAGATTGCACTATTTTTTCTAGGTGGGAGTGAGTCGTCTTCTCCTTCTCGAGGGAGGAGGGGATTGGCAGGAGGAGGGGGAGGACAATGTCCGTTGTTCCTTGCCGGAGGCATCCGGTTGCTCTGCTATGATTTTATGTTATGCTTCTTCTTCTTCTTTATTCGACATCGAAAAGCCCCCTCCAGCCAAAAGAGCGTTTTTATCCGCACTCGGCAGCATAAATATGCTAATTAACCGATAGATATAATATTCCTGACGCAAGAGCCAATCGCGGCGGCGTGGGAGTCGACATTCCATCTTCTGAACAAGGGCCAAAGGGAGAAAGGAGAAGACATTCCTTAAGCAAATTCCTCTCTTTTAACCCGAATTCCTTACGAGGGAATTAAAAAAAAAATACTAAAATTTATATCCCCCTTCCGATCCCTTTAATTACAAGGGAGGGAATGTTATTTATACATCTGTAATCTTTTCCTCCCTGTGAAATAAAAAGAATTGTAATTAACATAACGTTTTTTTTTTCTTTAATGTGCAATTAAATTGAGATTCAATGATTTTAAACTGATTGAATTAAAGTATCTGGAAGACAGGGCCTAAAACCTCCATCATCAATTAAAAGTGTATTAAAATCGCCTCCACTTTGAAGTAGTTACAAGGCTTTTTCATAATCCAAGGGCCTTGAATGGTAAAATTAAAAAAAAATAAAGAGTTAACGGTTATCAAAATAATTTCTATAAATCTACGCTATCTATCGGTACAAATTAGGTGGGATGAGTGACAACGCCAGTTTATTATAATAATTTGATTTGACTCCGTATTGTGAAAGCAAAAATTCGTCCATCCAAAATATTTACATGTGGCAACCCCCTTTAACCTTATATAATATATAGACCAAAACGTCAAACATAATAGCTTCAAAATAAGATATGATATAATATTTGATTATCCGAACGCAAGTAATTTCTCTTAAAATTAGGTTACTCCTAAAGATAAAAGATTAAATGGAATGCATCCACACTCATTATTTTAATGAGAGATTGTTATTATTATTTAAATTTCTACTCTAATTAAATCCCACAATTTATTTATTTATTTTTTAAAATTAATTAGCAATTTAATTGTAAAAAATATAAATTTAATTATTACAAATAAATATGGAGAAATAATGTTTTTTTTTTTGAAATTCTTAATTCTTCGTCTTTTGTTTTATAAAAAAAAAAAATTACTAAAACTAGAGAGGAGGTCTATCCATGTGGGTAGTAATAAAATAAGAAGTAAAAACGTCTCGAATGTTTAATGTCCATGTGCGTTCTAAATTAGAGTGGGGTCTATTAAAGTAGGAGAGGCTCCCAGGCATCGTTCAATCGAGAAAAGTGATAAGATTTATTCAAGCAAACTGACCTTACTTGTTCTTTTTTTTTTTTTTAACTTAATATTTGTTGAGTGTCCTGGCTGACTCAAGATTGAAGCCCCAAACGAGACTCTCTCTCTCTCTCTCTCTCACTATCGTTTATTGCATCTACATACGTTTTGTCTCTATCCAAACAAAACCAACTAAAAAGGAGCCCCTTCAAAAAAAAAGGTACATTAAGAAAAGGTGAGGCCGTTCGATTCGATTCGATGCTTCAGGCACCTTACTCTCTCTCTCTCTCTCTCTCTCTCTTTCGATCGTTTCTGTTTTTTATCCTCTCCAAAGCTGTAATTTATTAAGTGATATTGGGGCACAGGGTCGATTAGCATAGGGGCCTTGGGTGTCATCGGGGCGGTGCCCCACCCACGCCCTTGGGGACCAGAACAGTGAAATAAGAGACCTAAATACGTATCTGAGGGATTGTAAATTTCAAGAGACTTTCTTTAAACGATATTGCTTAATTATATTACCGTACCTATAAAAAAATTTTAATATTTTATGTTCCTGTAATAAAAACAAACTTATGTGGTGGCCACAATAGAACCATCATATTAAAGCAGAGATAGAGCTCTTTTTTCATGATCAGGGAGGCATTGTTTCACTCGCCGCCCTTTATAAGGCTACCAATTAATTTAAATAAATACTCTCACATGCGGAAAAACTTAAAAAAAAAATCTTGAAAAATATTTTAAGACCATTTAGTGAATTAAATTCACTAAAGCTTCGGTTAACAAAATAGCTTGTTCAAGACAATTTTTATTAAATCAAAATTTCTGTGGATTTTTTTATCATAATAAAATTGGTAAAAACATGAAAAAAGAGCAACCTGTTTCTTGGGAGAGTAGAAATATTAATTTCTTAGGTATATTGGGGGTGTCTCTTCCGAAATAAAGTAGAGAAATTTTTCAGCTTTAATCATCAGTCACTCTGAGTGTAAATACGAGCTCAAACAAAATTTGAAATAATTTCGAAGAAGCTTATAAAAATTGATGAAATTACATCAACGATTTTAAATTAACTGAATTTGGACCAACCAACTTCATTTATTTCCCTAATGGGTTTTAAACCCACAAAATAAAATTAATCTTTTTTTTTATTTTTATTTTATACTCTTTTCGGCTGCAGAGGTCAGTTAGTGTTTGACAATTCAAATATGTAGAGTTTTAAAGTATTATTAAATATCGATGGCTACCAGTGGACACTTGTTTCTTGGGGCCACCCATCCGAGATTCAGCAGTTCTTAATGTTCGTATATATACAAAAACTGAATATGAACAAAATGATAAAAATGAATTATGAATTGCGGTAGAATTATAAAATAGTCTCAAAGAAATGTTTGTAAATATCATAATCACCTTTGGGATGTAAGAAAGATGGAATTGCCAGTCTTGGGACCTCTTGCCGTTAAAAAGGGTTGCCAAGTTGGTTATTTATAATTTTATTAACTGATCCATCACGCCATTCATTCGAGAATGAAATCTTTTCATGTTCATTAAACTTCCATTAATTAATTGACAAAAGAAATCGGCGTCATCTTGTGTTTCCTCTCTCTCTCTCTCTCTCTCTCTCGTAGTATATTATAATAATATGTAAGAGAAGGGCAAAAGCAGCAGAGCCAAAGCAAATAAGTTCAAACTCATCAGAAGAAGAGATTCGTTCGTTCTTAAGTGGAGCATGAGAAGTAGATGCGCAAGATATCAGCAAAGCAATGAATAGAGAGAAGAAAAAGCTATTCATCTTCTTCCTAGATAACCCCAAGGATAATCGGAGGAAAATATAGACGACTCATAAACTGAGAGATAATTTCTCCATTAATTCTCTCTGCTGCTGCTGGCTTTGATTAAGTTGTATTATTAAAATGCACTTGTTACTAAAAGTCAAACTGAACATCACTCCACTCTTATCTTAGCAAATATTAATACTTTTACTAGCAGCGAAATCCGCCTTTGGTGGGGGGTAAAAAATGAAATTTCAAAAATTCCTCCCTCTAAGATAAATGTATTTGAAATTGGGGGTTTTTAAAACAAAATACTTCTCTTACAAATAATAATAAAATATAGACAACGAAGTTGAAACACTTTTTTTCCCTTTTTAGACATTGCTAATCATATTCTATGGGAATAAAAGATGGTAGAGTGTCAAGTTGATTTTTATTCTTATTTTATTAGGACATGCTGTTTATATAAAATAATATCTTTTTATTAATTGAATTAATATAAATAAATAAAGATGTAGTCTAAATGCCGAAAAAAAAAAAAATTTAATTTAAAACAAAAGAAAAAAGTCAAAGGGTTTTTGAAAATGGACAGAGTTTTTCTCTGTTTGTTTCTTATACCCAATTTAATTTTTTTTTATAAATCCCTTTCCATTGAATGGATTGTTCTGAAAATTGCTGGAGATAAACGTCTTAATTATTGTATTTTCAATAAATTTGGTCCAGCAGAGAAAATCGTAATGCCATGTGGGCCGATTCACTTCAAATTTTAATAGATTTTTTGCCACTTCTAGGGCTTATAAATGTATTAAGTTTCATCCTTTTCCGATGAATGGCTCCAAAATAAAAGCTACACATACATACCTACAGACATATATACACCTATGCACATTAAGATTTTGAGGGGCGGGGGAAAGACTGGTATAAAAGGTGCAGAAATAATACTAGTCGCCATTCAACGAGATGTGAGTGAGCCCGAGTGAATAAACAACATAAAAATAAATATTTAAATTTTTACAAGAATAAATACAAATGACCTAAAAAAAAAAACAAAAAAAAACAAAAGAGAAATAAAAATTAAACAAAAATAATAAATAACTCAAGATGAAAGTTTAAATATCAATCCTTTCGAAGTGTTTTTATAAAAACTCTTAAAACCAAGGCTAGTTACTTTTCATAGAGATTATTATGATTTAAGACCACTTATAAAAATTGAAAGGGTTATGATGAAATTGAAAGAAATAAAAATAACGATAAATTTAAAAACAAACAATAAAGTTGGAAAACCTTCCCCCCTATTTACTCCAAGTCTCAATAGATTTAAACTCCTTGGGGTGCTCTTGGTGTCTAAACAATGCCCGTGAAAAAGAGAAGACTACTGGATGATCCTAGACCAAAATCGGCCAATCGATATTAATATTGATGTACTTTTTTTTTTTTTTTTTTAGTATTGTTCGATTTTCTCGTAATTCATTCCAACGATTTATTTTGTATATCAATTTCTTAATTAAAAACACATAAGATGTTTTCCTATATAAAAAGCACCCTTGCAATATTTTAGTTTTTTGTCTACAATTTCGTTATTTATGATATTTTAGTAAAGTTATCTCTATCGAACAAAAAAACTAGCCGTTTTGAAATTTGGACAATTTTGCGAGCCTCTCTGATCATGCCAAAAATTTGATCAGTTTCTGCATATTACACAAATTTCTCTTGTATAAGCTAAGAAAAGCTTTATGACGTGCTGTCACACCAGATTTTTGGCGTCAGGCCCACTGTTCAATTTACCGCCAATTTAATCGAGCATTTTTTTTAGACTCAGTGATCTCAAAACATCGATTATTTTGCGATCTCACGATATATAACATAAATAGGTAAGTGAAAGTAAAAATAATGTCAATCGAAAGGCTAGCCAAAATATAAAGGTTCTATTGAATCAGTTAAGTGGCACCATCAGATTTTCGAGATGAAAATAAGTAGAAAATAAAAATGAAAATCGAGAGAGAGCAATTTTTCTTGATGTTTGAAAGGTAACCGACATGATAATTATTCGGATGTTTTTTTTTTTTTTTTTTTTGAGAGTCTACAAAACTTCTCACTCGTTCGTGAGTTTGTTGCAACGAGTTAATCACGGAGCATTGACGAACGAATCCTTATGGGGGTCAGAAGAGGACGACGTCGATGGGAGCGGAGCCCCCCTTCAGGCTGATTTACGGTCTTGAACGGGGAGGGGGCCCAGCGGGGGCGGATCACGCCTCTGCTTTTGCTTCACCACCTCTCAAAGGCCATACATCTTCTCTTCTCTCGGCGGGGATCCACTCCCCCTCCCCCCCCAATTGCCAATCCGTTGATATATAATCGACAGAGACTTATCGAGTTGAAAAAAGGGCAGCTTTATTGTCTTAATTGCGAAATTCTAGCAAAAGGAAAAAAAATATTTAGGATAGTTGAAGTTATGATCCTCAATTTCTCAATCTAATAGGATTATGCCAATAAATAAATAAATAAATTTATCCCTATCACTTAGAGAAGAAGTAGAGGTCTTATTTCATGATCTAAAGGTCAGTAGTTCGCTTCCCGGCCTGAGCTATACACCTCGTACGTTTTTTCTTTTTTGAAATATCTTCTTCACAAACACACACACACACACACAGACTCAGTTTTACTTTCTCTTTCCTATATATATAATATTAATATATAATGAAAAATATTGTGATCACAAAAAAGTCGATGTCGAGATTTCAACGGAAATACACATTTGGAAATTCCCTGAGTCTATAAAACAGGGTCTATGTGTATCTGGGTGGGAACAAGATTTCTCAAAAACGAAAAACATCTCAAAGCTTTTGAATAAAATTGTCCAATGAGTATTAATACTTTACTGATATACTTTTTTAGTTTTTGCCGAATGTTTCAATATTAACTCTAACGATTTGGTTTGAAATTCATAAATAATTTATTTATTACATACATGCTCTTTAAACACTAACCTCCCTCCCCCATTGTTTGGTTTTAGTTTTTTTTTTTTTTTTTTCTCTTAAACTACTCTAACGATTTTGATTAAATCATTTTCCATTTATTTATATCAATTGGATTCTAATTGCTCTAAATAAATATGCTTGGATTAAATGTATAGTAATAAATATATTGCGTATCGTTTCAAGTCTATATGGCCTCAGATGCCGAAGAGACGAAAAAAGAAAAAATTCGTACTTATACTTGGGATTTAATTGCTAATTTAATTAATTTAGTTTTTTTTTTTTTATAATTTTAATAATTGATTAATACACACAAACGATAAATCTCTAAAAAGAAAAAAGCTAAATAAAATCTGGTGGTATAACATATAACATAATTTTCCTTACCCTATTTAAGAAAAAGTTGTGCGATATGTGACCATCACAGCAGATTTTTTTGATTCAGGGGACTCTAAAACCTGTATTTCCGTTGGAATCTCGACAACAATTTTTTTTTTGCAATCACAATAATTTCTCACTAAATATAAGTTATAAGTAAGAGAAAATAAAAAAAAGGCTCTAACACCGTCCTATCTTATCTGAATTGGAGTTTTTCAAATTGGGGACCATCCCTGGAAAATAAGCTCACGAAACGTCCTCTATTAATATCCTTTCAGCAAAAATAATTGAGAGAAGTTGTTTTCATAGAGAAAATAAAATAAACTCCTCGTCTTTTGGCTTTTGGACCTTTTATAAAATCAATTTTTTTTTTAAGTCTTTTTCGGCATCTGAGGCCATTTAGACTCCGTTCTTATTTATTTAAATGAATTGGTAGCCAATATAATTTAAATAAATTTTTGTCGCTCAGAACCCTGTCCTTAGGTACGTGAAGCCAGACTTCTACCTCTGCACCAAGGGACAGAGGTATATCATTTTAATTACTATTGTAATTTTTTTTTAAGTAACATAACAAAAAATGAGTCAAACTGAAAAAAAAAAAGGAGAAAGAATATTATTATATAGCAGCTGGCGAATATTAATAAAATATCAATGTGTGTGTGTGTTTTTGAGTTGTAGGGTGTCGACGGTCGTTGGGGTGGGGGGGGACTTTCTGGTTTGGTTTGCCACTCATTAAACAACATTGAGGAGGGGGGGGGGGGGGCTGGCGAAAGCAAAAAGCAATAGTGAGAAAGGACGGGGGCAGGGCAGCAGCCCACCC
>JAAAKE020085578.1:0-44453 GCA_010014785.2 Anisolabis maritima | reverse complement strand
GCAAAAGGGTTAAACTCGTGTCGAGTCCATTTTCGAATTGCCCCCCTGTGGGGCGTGGGCCCCACGTTGGGAAACACCGCTTTAAAGTATACTTACAAAGGGTATAGTAGTAGTAGTAGGGTATTTTCGTATAGTAGGGGAGGGAGGTGGAGGCAAATAAATTTTTTTCTTTTATGTTTTTTAGATTTAGATTTTTTTTTTACAAGTTTCTCTTATTGGAAATTCAATTTAGATTTATTATTTATGTAATTTGTTTCATAATTTTATTAAAATTTTGTGAAGATTTTTCCAATTTTTTAGGCTTTAGGGAAAGGAGAGAGAGGTCTTTTCAGTATATTAATGATATATTATTATAATCAAAATTTATTAAGAAAAATATCTAATCAAACAATTTTCAAAAAATCATTCACTATTAAATAAATAAATCCTTGAGAGGAGAGTTCTTTCAAAAGTAGTTGAAGAGCACGTGGCTAGTAATAATAATAATAACAATAATAATCTCACATAATTATTTCTTATAAAGTTAATATTTCAAAATATCTTTATTTCGTCTAAGAGGACAAATTATTAGACAATTGCTAAGAATGTTTTTGGTAAGAGCAAATCATTCCTGCCCTCTTCTCTCATGAATGGATTCTTATTAATGAGACCTGGTTTAAAAAATTAATGAATGAATGAATGTTCATTTAGTGGCTGACTTTCGCAAACGGCTTAATGGTTTTCTTATGATTTCTTCACTCACTATTTTGAGACTGTGAACCTCAAGAAAGAGAGAGAGAGAAACACTTTGCATAGCACTTGCACGCACCTGCTCAGTCCATTGTCTCATTTACTCACTTTTGCTTTGGGAATTGAAAAAAAAAATATTTATTTTTTCATATTTTCTAATTGAATTATTCAAACATAAAATGATTTCAAGGTGAATTTTCATCGTTCATTCGATCTCTTTGGTTTTATTATTTTTTATAAAAAATACTTATATAATATTTTCGAGTATTATTTTAACAAATTTGGTAGACTTTTTTTTTAAAATGATACAAAGTCTCTCCTACCCAGTAGGAATATCTCCTGGCATTTTTACCACCTAATTTTAGATGAATTTCTAAAAAAAAATTCATATATTTTATTTGATATGTTAAGATTTGATGAAAAATTAGTTCTCAACTCGATCAATTTCTGAGCAGAAGGCATTCTCGCTCTTTGTTCTTTTTTAAGAATAGGAAGAAACAATCACATCTATATATTCACGTATATTAATGGTCTTTCAGCCAGCAATTTGCTTGTCACGGAAATTAAGACATTTCTTGTTAAGGTAAATTTATCCAAAAAAGGTATAAATAAATCTAAATTTTATTTAAAGATAAGCTCCCTTTCTCTAAAAAGAAATAGTTTAATAATTTTTTTTCCTGTTTAACTGTTGTATTAAAAACATTTTGTACATTTCTTCTTTAAATACAATTCTAACTTTAGACGTTAATCGCCTTGTGAATTAAAAAAAAAGAGAGAAGAGTGGCCAAAATTTTATATTTTATACAAATAATCTACAAAATTAAACAAGGAAATTATTCTTTTATTATTATTAATAATAATAAGTGATAGTTTCAATTCGCAATAAAAAGAAAAAAGAAATTATTTATAGTAGTAGAGGGATGGATCAATAATTGGCAGGTCTTAATATACTCACCATTATGCAAGAAAGAATTAATTAATCGAATATCAGAATTACATCAATAAATAAAAAGCAAGAAACTTGCAATTTTTGGCAATAATCGGCCAACTGGAACTGACACTTTAAAGCTCAAACCGGAAATTTCAAAATATCTCTAAAACTATCAATTTTAGTGAATTAATAGACTTAATAAAAAATTTAGATGACATTGTTCTCTTATCCCAAATATATTTCTCAATGTATGGAACAGCAGAGTCGTAAAAAAGAGGGGCACAGTTTTTGAATTAAATTTAAAATGTCAGCGATAATGATTTTCTTTATTCAGTCTAATACTAATTATTATTATACTAGATATTTAGTTTTACATATTTATACAAAAATAGTCAAGCCCAAGTTTGGATTGATTTTACTAGTTTAAACTAAATAATAACACAAAAACGACAAATTACTTACTTAAATTTTTTTTTTTTATAAATAAAATATTTAATATGATAACCTGTGTGTAGGAGGTCGCGAATAGTAGACATTCGTAAAAAATTATTTAAATAGCTAATATTTTTGGGCTTCATTAAAAAACTCCAGTCTATATATACATTTTGTGCCGTTCTCTAAAAATATGAATATTAAGATTAATTATGAATTATAATTATATGCCCCCATTCCGTAGACAAGTGATTAGAGATTTTGCATAGACGCTAGTGATAACCTTAAAAGTCAAGGGTGTGGGTTCAGTTTCAAGTTTATATGGCCTGTCAAAAAGACGAAAAAAAGTAACTACAATTATATAAAATTTAATTTGTATATAGCTAATGTATACATTTTTATTACTCAATAGTATTATTGTACAAATTTAAATTATTTATCTATGCAAATTGACAGAAAGTTTGTCATTGATTAAAACAAATAAATAAAAATTAATTTATACAATTTAAATAAGTTTCTTTACCTGGGATTGTGGAAGAATTCAAGGAATTATTATTGTCATCAGTAATAATTTAAAAAATATAAACAATTTTAAAAAAAAAGATATTGTTTAAAAATATGTTTTTTAGCTGCGGAATTTTTCGTAAATCCGTGCCAAATAATATTCAAAGAATGATTATAATAATTATAGACATGGCATCTTCTTAGTTTTTACTCTTCAAATAGAGGAGTTTTTTTTTTATCTTTTCTACCATTGAGGCCATTCGATACCTTTGTTATTTTATAAAATAATATAATCTCTGATTCGTTCATACTTATTCAAAGTAATTGGTAGCCAATATAACTTGAATAAATTTAATCGGATATGAAACGAACAATTGACTCTTGAAGCTAGGCCTAGAGGATTTGCTCTAACTCTGAACTTATTTTGTTTTTGGAGGGGAGGTCTGAAAAGGGATGGAGTCATAATATTTGCAAAATACCACATCTAATTTTTTTTTTTACATCAGATTTAAATTTTCGATTGAACTTTTTTGCACAGCTCTCAGAATTTCTTCTCAAACAGACTATTCTGATTTTTATTTTTAATAAAAAATTTATTTAATCTTGTAGTAACTATTTGATATGAATAAATATAGGTGAATATATATATATATATATAACTATACATTATGATGTAAATAAATAGGCTTGGGTCATTTGTATCGTAAATAACATATAATTGTGATTTTTTAAAAGTCTATATGGCCTAAGATGCTGAAAAGACTTTAAAAAAAAAAACTATTAAATAAATAAACATATAAATTGCTTAATGGTCTCTGATTCCAAAAAGACAAAAATTTCCATTATTTTTTAATGTTTTTTTAACAACATAACTTACTATATAATAGGGGGAAAGTAATGTTGTTTCTGTGCATGCCAATATTTGTTTATCATTTATCAGCTCATTGTGTACTTCAAAATCGTGCCAAAGACATTTTAAGGTTAAAGTGACTTATTTACATGTAAATAATTAAATCTTAAATTTTTTTTGCCATTTTGGGTGAAATGGCCAGCCAAATACCAGAAGAGGTACATATCCGGCATTGCATGCTTTTTGAGTTTCACAAGGGGAGTAACACAACAGTTGCTACTAAAAACGATTTGCGATGTGCGATACAAGTGCATTAGACGTTCGGAAATGTCGTTTTCTAAGTTCAGATCCGGTAATTTTGATCTTTCCGATTCGTATCGATCAGGAAGACCAAGAACTTTAGACACTGATGTGTTAAGGGCGCAAGTGGAAGATAATCGAGGAACTGTCAAACACTCTTAACCATCCATGGTCGACCAAGAACATTTGCAGCAGATTGGTAAAGTAAGCAGAACAGGTGTTTGAGTCCCGCATAAACTGTCCGAAGAAAACAAAGTTAACCGATCCACCATATGGAATTTATTGCTTCAACTGCACAATGCATCGGAGATGAAAAATGGGCCATCTATGATAATCCAAAACGCAAAAGGCTCTCTCCGAATGAATTGCCACAAAGTACTGGTAAGCCAGGTTTACATCCCAAAAAGGCGCTTTGTGTATTTGGTGAAGTATTCGCGGAATCGTTCATTTTGAAATGCTGAAACCTGAATGGAGACCTTTACTGTGAACAATTTGGAAAAAATTAATGGATTGAGGTGGGAGGTACTGCCTCACCCATCATACTCGCCCGACATTGCACCATCGGATTTCCATTTATTCCGATCGCTACAATACTTTCTAAGTGACAAAAAATTTGAAAATTTGGATGATATCCAAAATCTCCAATTATTTTGCTCAAAAACCAATTGATTTTTATGGATCCAGCATTGAAAATTTACACACTAGATGGCAAAAGGTTGTTGTTAACGAGGGTGATTACATCATTGATTAAAAATAAAATTAAAAATTTATTTATTTGAATTTCATGTAAAAAACGACATTACTTTTCGGTCCCCTTGATATATATTTTCTCAATAATTTTAAACGATAGTTCATTTGTTAGCTCCCGACGCTTATTCTTGATCGGACTTGCTTAAACAGCATTAGCTTGTTTTATCCTCATCGTACAAATATTAGAATTTATTTTCTTGATCAATACATCTTTGATTTAAGCTTGTCAGCAGATGTTTTAAAGGGAAATATATTTTAAAAAAATAATAATAATTGAAGTTATGGATGAAAGAATCATCAAGATTGATTATTTCCTTAATAGGTAATAATTATCTTAATAAATGTGAATCCGCTAGCTAAAGAGAGAGAGAGAGAGAGTTGAAGACTTCGGAGTGTTGTACCCTTGACCCCTGAAGACGTCTGAAGGGAGTTCCTTCAAGGCCTCCAAGGCCTTCGCAATAACCTGCCTAACCTAATGGCACTCTGACGTGAAAGTGAAGGTGTGTACAAATGTTTGTCTCCAGCCTAGCTCACTCACACACTCACGAATTTTTATAACCTACTAATAATACTTTAATATCTTCTTTTCACTTAGGGGAAATGCAAAGAAAATTTTCCAAATTTTGCTTTCGCTCCCGCCTCGCCCAAAATTTAAACTTTATATTTTAACAAAATCAAATTTCTTATCCACTTTAGTCTGAAAAACACAATTTCGTATTATACATTTTGTCTCTTTTTTTCTCAAAAATTATTGGCCAGATTGAAACAAACATTATTTAAATTTTTTACATGTTTCTCCAGATTTGAAAGGAAGATTTTCTAAATAAATCCAAAAATTAGAGTACATTGTAAGAATCACTAGTTAGAAATTTCACTATTTTGCAAAAATAATTTATAGATTTTCAATGAATTTTTATACAATACTATTTAAATTCGTTTTAATATGTTTTAAAGCCGAAAAAAATTTTTGCAATTTTGAAAAAAGCAACTAAAATTTTGAACTCGAGAAATAAAATTTTATGATCATACATACATATAAATATAATTAAAAGGAAAAATTTGGAATTTTTTTGTCTTTCGGCTTTGAAGGTCAATAGATATAAAGAGGTATTAAATATAATATATGTGTATGACTATAATTGTTATCTGTCCATATTTATTTAATTATATATATTTTTTTTTTCGGCATCTGAAATTAGACACCGTCCTTATTAAATCAAGAACCTCCCTTTTCTCTTCAGTGAGTCAATTGTTACGGAGGCAAATTACTTTAAATAAATTTTATTCTATAATATATCATCCAATAGTTCGATTAGAATGAAAACTAACAACTTATAAATGATAAGTTTTATCGCTCAGGTTGGGATGCAGAAGAATCTTTCTTCTGTGCCCAAGAGCCAAGAGACTGGTGCATTTTGAATTGTTCATATTTATTCTTAAAAAACCTTTAATACGGATTTTATGACCCAATGTTTTTTTTTTTTTTTTATTTATTTAGATGATCTCTATAACTCTAACATTTTTAATTAAAAAAAATCATAACAATTTTTTTTTTAACCAAACTCTCTCTTATTTATACATTAACTTATAATAATAATCAACAAAAGTAGAAAAAAGTTTTCATTCAGATGGCCAAATGAAAGTTAAAGTTGACATAATAATATGTAATAACATGACATCAATTAGTATTCTTATAATATATTTAATCTTTTTTATATTTCAATATATTAAAATCATTGACATGTGTAATTAAGTTAATTACTATAATAATTTTACTCCATTATCTTAAATTATTTGAATGCCATGAAATTTTAGATATGATATTTATTTAAATCACTTTTAGTCCAAAATAATATAAATAAATTTTTATTGATACCACTGAGAAGATAACCCATTTCAAATTCTTTTTTTTATCGTTTTAATTAGCCAAAGTCAGGGCAGAGGTAAAAGTCATAAAAATTCATAATCAAAGTGCCAATGGTTGGCGTCCCATCCTGTGCAAATTTGTTGAAATTATATTGGCCTTCATTAATATAAATAAATAAGGAGTCTATATAGGCTAGATACTGAATGAGATTAAAAAAATAAAAATCATTTTAAATGTTGATATTAATAAGATATCCACCAGAGAAGGAGGTGGAAAAAAATAGATGTAATAAATTTATTAATTTTAGTATATACAATTCTTCATGCAAAAACATAAAATAAATGTCAGTGCAGCAATTATCGTCTACAATTTAACACAAAAATTTTAATTTTTCTTTTTGAAATTTTGAAGCCAAGGTCAAAATAACCAGTTTGTCCAACGATCGCTATGATATTATAAAAATTATTTTTGAAATTTTTTTGTCAACGTAGAAGAATCATATAAATTTTGGATCTATTTTCTTCTGAAAAAAAAAAAAAAATAAATAAAAACTTAAAGAGGGAGTGGGTTACAAAATATTTCTGTTATTAACCTTCTGATCCCTTTTTTTTCTTGGACTAATTTACTAAATTTTCTTAGCTTTTATATTTTTTTTTTTTAACAAAAATTTTTTTGGAATGAAACCCTTCTAAGATCTGGCTATAATCAAAACGTGCCAAGCCCTGACCCACATGACTAAAGAAGGACAAATTTTAATTAATATATAAATCTAAGCTTTTTTTTTTTTTTTTAAGTCTTTTTCGGCATCTGAGGCCATTTAGACTCCGTCCTTATTTATTTCTATTAATTGGTACCCAATATAATAGAAATAAATTTTTGTCGCTCAGGACGGGAAGCGAACCACTGACCTTTGGATTGTGAGGGGAAAGCTCTACCTCTGCACCAAGGGACAGGGTATCTAAGCTTGTTCCAAGAGCAGTTTATAACCGTTTGAAACTGTCAGTCACATCAGATGATCACAAAATACATAGCCAACGATCACTTATTTACCTCATTGTTCTAAAAAGGTTTGAACATAGCTAGAATAAAGAAATATTTTTGATGGGATCGCTTTCTTTCTTAAAAATCATTTTCACTAAATAACAAGGCTTAGGAATATTTTTAAAAAAGTGTGAATTTTTAGCAGCATTAATGAAAGATATAAATTCCTTTTAAAAAATGATTGGTAAATTTCTCTTATTGGATTTTTGCCAACAAAATTTTATATTTATTTAAAAAAAAAATAGATTCAAAATTTCACTCATATCTAAATATTGATATATCCTGGTTGATTTTTTTTATTGTGATGATGAAGCATTATGTAAATGTCATGCAGTCTTCCGTCTACTGCCTTATCCGTATCAATGTTTTAAGTGAAAAGTGAATTTATTGATATTAATGGAATTTTATCTTCAGGGACGGAAAAAGGTGACAAATATTTTTTATTCATCTATTTTTTTTTTTTTTTTTCTATTAACTCATAAATAATGTTTAGTAGATAAAGTGCGCAGAAAAGAGAAAAGGTGGCTTCAAAGGGCTGCAACATACACGAGAATATTCCGTAGAATCCATGGGCATGAGGATCAAAAAAAGATTAAACAAAAATCATGATCCACTCATAGGTTCAAATATTAAAATGATAAAAAAAAAAGTCTGCCTTCACGCCTTTTCATGCAGCTTAAGCCTGAAGAATTGTCTGAACGAATTGAGTTGCGAGTGATATCAAATTAATGAGTTTAATTTGTAAGCAGGCAGAATCATCTCTTATTTAAATATATAAATAAAAAATTCTTCATATTTCTGCGAGAATACAGGATCAACTTGTATAAATTATTTCTTTATTTTTTAAAAATATTTTCATTAAAATATTAAGGAAAATAAAAACTATTGGCCAATAAACGCGATTGGGAAATTTTGATGCATATTTTTAAAGTATTGCACGGAAGAAAGAGAGAGCTCTATTATAGAAATAAGCAAATTGGACAGTTAGCAAACTTCTCTCTTGCCTTTATTGTTGTTGTTGTTGTAGTAATCTGCAATTTTTCCAGAGCATCGTCAAGGTCCTGAGAACTCTCGAATCCATTCATTCATTTTACTCTCTTGCATTTAAATTTACTTTTTTCTATTTTAATTAAAATCTAATCAGAAATTCGAAACCTAACTTTGCCGATTAACCAAAAGTAAGGTAGTTAGTGTAATCACAAATCGAGATTGAACTAATGCTAGCAAAATAAGTTTTGAGGTCCTCGGAGATCATTTAAATAGTTTTTGGAATGATGTATGTGCATGTGTATGTCAGCCTGAGTATATATCTCCGGTAATTTCTTTCGACCACCATAACAAAAAATATCATATCTGATAGCACAGGAAATACAACCAGGAGAAAATTAAATTCAACGATTATTTAATTTTTTTCTCTTTCTCTCCAATCGTCAACGTTTCGGACTATAGTGGCCTCCTCAGGATAATTGAATAGTAAAAAATACAGATGGTAATATAAAATTATATTGTAATAATAGAGATTATGGATTTTTGCCAAGAAAATTTTATATTAATTAAAAATAAATTTCACTCATATCTAAATATTGATATATCCTGGTTGATTTTTTTTTTATTGTGGTGATGAAGCATTATGTAAATGTCATGCAGTCTTCCATCTACTGCCTTATCCGTACCAATGTTTTAAGTGGAAAGTGAATTTATTGATATTAATGGAATTTTATCTTCATATATGTTCCTGATTGTTATTTGCCTGACAAGGCCCCGCTGGTTATATTATATGCAAAATAAAAACTATTTTGAACGAGGGTACAAAAAAATTGGTTATATACACCAAGGAAGGAAACAGCAAATAAATAAATAAATAAATAAATAAAATAAATTTGCAAAATAAACCAAAGAAATAAATTTTATATACAAAAAGCACAGTATATATTGTTATTTTTTTTTAATTAATTTTTATAAAATCTTAATATAATTTACTTGCTTGAACATAGACACAGCCCGAAATATTTATATTTTTGGTAGATTAAAAAAAAACGATTCTTTCGCCATAAAAATTTCTTTACTATACAAAATAAAAACAACTTTCTGAATATATTAATACAATAATTTTTATTTATTAATTATTAATTATTTTTATATTTTTTCGTTTTTCCAAGTTTTCCCAGCTTAGATATTTTATTTGATCCTTTTGTTTTGTGAATGTAGAATTTTTTTTTTCGGCATTTGACACCATATACGTCTACAATTTATTTAAATTTTCTTTCTTCTACGATAACACAAAAAATAATGATCCATTTGTGTTGAAATTTTGAACACGTGAAATAGATCTTCATGCCAAGAACTGAATACTTTTTGGTAAACATTGGATGGGAGGGGGAGGGATGCTAAAAGGGGTACAACATTTTCTTACTTAGATACCATACATTGGTAGTGAATATAATTTAAATTAATTTTTTTTAAGTCTTCAGTATCTGAGGTGATATAGACTCTAAACAATTTTAATATATTATATACGATACAAATTATCCAGATATATTTTTATTTTTACCAATATGGTACCAATTGATTTAAATATATTTTCATAGGATTGATTTTCTGGGATCCGAAACCACATACCTTGGCTTTTGAGGTTATCAATATTGACAATGTCACTATCTCTAACCACTCGGCCTTGGGGATGAATTTTTGAAAATTCCTCCCCACAGGTATAATTATTTTTATCCAAAATGTTAATTTGTAATATATAAAATAATTCCTCTCACTAAGGCTCTCACGCTTGATGAGTTGGTGAATGGCAAACACGAGTTACCCGAGCTATTCTTCATCCTTCTCAGGTGCTTAATAAAGAAAATAAGTCTATATGAAGTGAAAATCCATCTTTCCAATCATATCTCAACGTTCACAGTCCGAAATATTACATAGCTTATGCAATCAATCTTTTCAACAAAAGATACTTTTATTTCACACGGTTTTATTTCCGTTTGTTTCAGTTTTGCAAATTGGTTTCTACTTGTAGTTTATGCACTTACTGCAGTTGCTGGAGTACAAACCTCGTCTCCCCTCTCTTCATCCTCACTAGAATACAATATAACAGGTGAGACTTTTTCCTATACATTTAGAAAAAATTGATTAATAAATTTCAAAAAAAAAAAAAAAAAAAAAAAATTCAGACAATTAAATGTTAAATTTAATTAAAAATTCTCTTTCAATTAACCTGCTAAGATTTAAAGATTTTAGAAGGTCATAATTAAAAACTTGTGAATGAATAGAGAGAGAATAAAAGAAAAACATATTATTTAATAAAAACTCACTTCTGTATGTAATAGCAGGTAATTTTAATATTTTAGTCAGGAGTAAATAATAAATATTTAATAATAATAACCAAAGAAGTTATTTTAAACAACTTTCTTTGTTTAAAAATTAAATAATACCAAGAATAAAGTATTTGTTTTTACTTTTTTTACTTTTAATAATTTGTCTCATATGCCTATCGGTTAAGTGCTGGTCACATAAATTTATTTTATTTTTGATTTGTTGATCTATTTTCTTTTTTTTTTTTTTTTTTTTTTGATCTACCCCTCCTCTGAATAATCTAGTATATTTCTATATTTATTCATCTATGTGTTAATTATTAAGCCGAATAGTTTTTTTTTAAATCTTGCATCTTCAGACATAGATTTTAAAATATATATATATTGTATTTATAACGATACAAACGACCCAAATATATTTATTTACACCAATTGGTTTGCTCATATCCTAAAGATCATTTTTATACATAAAGCATTGTCTAGTTGTCAATAGATACACTGGCGCCAGTAGAAAACATGCACATGGTATGCATGTTTTATAATGGCGCCAGCCTGATTTTCTTAAATTTTATATTTTGTTATTTTATACACTTATCAATCAACCCATGGAATTTTAATGAAAACTCTCCATCTTCGGGCGTTTTCGCCTTCTCTCGTTCACGTTCGTCTACCTGACTTCATCCCTTGACTTTAAACTAGAACAGACAAGTTGAAGTGTGGGCTTAACTTTTAGTTTAGAGGCGCCGTTCTCATAAGAAAGGTCCATTCGGCGTTTGTCTCCTTAAAAAAAAAGAATTTCTTTTAAATACTCATATCATCACAATAGGTAAATCTCTTCTCTCTAAATATATTAATTTCATTTTATTAATTATAATAATATTTTTGAGACTTGAATGGGTTTCTTTTTCGAAAAATGTTTTAAAAGCAAAAAGTAACAATTTTATCTCTTTATTTTTTAAAGAGATTTTTCATCTGGGTTTTGTGGTGTGGGTCTCAGAGCACAGCAGCATCTCAACTAAGCCAGGCAAGTAACACAGGTCTTACCCCTGGGTACGCCCTTGATTTAAGTAATCCTAGTTTTTTTCACGTAAAACTTTATTTTTGATACTGAAGCTCTACAATCCCAACTTATTGTTGAAAACATCAATATTAACATATATATATATTAGAATTAGTTAAAATTATCTTGAATGCTCCACTATAAACTAGTTAATTTTAGAATTCTCCATGTTCATTAGATATTTGTAGTTTACACTAAAAATTGTCTAATTATACATTTATATTAGGCCTAGTTAAATATCTACGTATATATAAATATATAAACTAAAATTTCCATTACCACCAGGGGGAACGCTGGTATCAATCATTAGGCTTTGAACATAATTCGGTTATATTTAAAATTAAATGCCAGGTTCGGTAAAATATAGATTGGTCCTTAGATTTGCAAAGGAACAACACCGATGCCCTGAATAGGCTGGAGATCATGGGTTCCACTCCCGGGGTCGCTTGATTCGCCAGCAAAGATAAAATTTGTGTTCAACATTTTTATTTATTTCTTACAAATGGTCTTCTAGATGTTTTGACCACGAATTATCGTTCAAAAAAACCTTTTTTTAAACGTTAAAATATTATTTTAACAACTATTGAATCAATTTTATAAAACTATTTTGAAACTGTGAATGTCTATTCATTCAAATATACAAATTTAATTCTAAGATAACATAATTTTCTTCCGGCTCACCAAGCGTTCGTCCAGATGACCAGTCTGGGCCTGCGCAAATTTTAATAAAAACCAGCTATAAGCTATTTTCTATTAAATACAATTGTTGTATCAGAGGCCAGTGAAGGCTACAGGAGAAATAATAAAGAGCTTATTAAGGAATAACTGAAAAACCGACATCCTAATTTCGGACACCATTTAAATATTTTCTCTCACTCGGAATGTTGGGGAATTTTCAGAAATATCATATTATAATAGTGTCTAACACCTTTACAAAAATTAGCTTTCCACTAATTAGATTTTCTGGGCTCTTCGCTTAAAATATTAAATTTGAAACTCGAACGGTTTTTTCTTTTTTGAGATATTTTATTAACACACGGAAATAAACACATACACACATAGGCCATTCTTTTAAGGGTTCTCAAAACGTTTCGTTGAAATCTTCTTATTTTTGCAATCACAATACTTTCCCTTTCCCTTTACTATATTTTATATAATAGATAAGAGAAAGTAATAATAAATAAGAGAAGCTTTAATAGCTTTTTTGCGATTCTTAAATATAAAATTAATATTCATTAAAATAAGAGAACCGGCTCTATTTTTATTAGCTAACTCCCCTTTTATTTAATAAATAATAAAATAGGGATTGTCTGCTCTCACCATTCATTTCTTACTTTAAAAAGAATTAGAGAAACCTAGGTAGGAGTCCTCTCCATTGCTTTTTTTTTATCAATCTTCTCCCCCGCCTTCGCTCTCCTTCTTTCTTTCTTTCTCCTTCTCTGTAGCCAATTTCTCCACCTGACTAATTAACCAATCAAAAGGGTTGAAATCTTAGGCGCCAAAATTCGCGAATTAGATTTCAAGACCTGTTTTAGAGGGAAGACTAGACGCTTGCCTAGATCAGTTGAGGGAGAGCTTTTGTAAAACAATGAATCCACGATGCTTCTCATAAATAAACTAACGCCTTCTCATTTGGAAGGCAGCCATCATGGGAGCTCGTCTGCCTCACTATCACTCCGTTGGTTTCTCATCCTTTTTACTTATGGTATTTCAATTCAATATCTCTTATTATTCGTTTATTATACTCTAGTTATTTAATAATTTTAATTTACATAAATTTAATTTCAGAATTTCTCAATCTTAGTAGGGTTGATTATAGATTGATATAATTTTATCGTTTTTTTTTTTTTTTTTTTTTTTGTTTTGTGTTTTCAGGCTCAATTTCTCTTTTGCACATTTTATCTTACCCATCCATTCTTTAGAGGCAAAGATCTTTCGAATACGATTAAAATTTTCATATGTATCATGCATGCTCTAGGTCTGTAACCAATGCTCTATATTTATTTCTGATCTTAGTTATTAACCTCTCTCACCATAGGTGATATAATACAAAATTACTTTACATAAAACTAAATTAATATAATTGGTGGTTTGCATTTCCCAATCACTGATGATTTTAATTTTTTTTTTTATTCTTCTAATAATTAGAGAACCAGATATTTTACTTAGAAAAATAAGATTGAAACCCATTAATTAAAATAAATATTCTTCTTTCCATGCATCTCTTTTCATTTTTACTTTCTCTTACCTATATATTAAATTTATAGTGAGAAAGTATTACGGTTGTAAAAGAAATCAATGTTGAGATTTCAACAAAAATATACGTTTTGAGGTTCCCTGAGTCTAAAAAAATAAGACTCTGTCTTTTTGTGTGTGTGTGTTTGAACAAAAACGAAAAAACGTATAAGACTGAAACTTTATATTTAAGCTAGGTACCCATTTCGTATGCAACTCGAAGTTTTTGAAGTACTGTACTGATGTACTTTTTTAGCTTTTTTTTTTTTTTGATTTTCTCAAAATTCGCTCTAACGATTTTGAATTAAATTGAATTATATCAATTACGTATTAGATGATTTTTGATATATATTAACCCACTTTATTTTACTTTTGCCATTGTTCGGGTTAACGGCGGGAGCAATTGCCCTTTTTAGGTAAGAGAAAGTGTGTGATGTGGGTTTAGTCACACCAGATTTTTATTTTAACTTACAATATATTAATAAAAATAAAGAGAAAAAAAGATCCTAAATTAATAATTTATTTGATAACAGTGGTAAAAGTATTAACAAATTGTATTTTAAAAATATTTCTCCAAAATTTATTATTCTAATTGCATTATTTTATAATATTTTCTATCTTTAAGCAAGAGAGATAAAGAAAATGGGGAAAGGGCGGGGGGGGGGGAAGGGGGGTTTAAAACAAAACAAAAACAAATTCAAGTCAGATCTTGAAAATCATTCAATGCAGGTATCTCTTATCTAATTTAAAAAAGTGATCTTTAATTTTATTATGATTTAATTTTTAAATAAGAGAATAAAATGGCAACGCATCTCGTCCTTTTTGAATTTAGATTCATGTCGTTTCTTATTTGAAATTATTAGTCTGAAATAAAAAGTTCTACTATTCTTTCTATTTTTTTGCATTAGACATTGCACGCCATATTAAATATTGACATTAAATAATAAATAATTCGATTATATTTTGTTTTTGCCGGCCAAACGAACCCAAGGCAATTAGATGAAAAAAAAAAACAACATTCACACTCTAGAGAATAATTTTATTTACTAAATATTTATTATTTTTTTCCTCACTGCAATCTTTATTTACAGCCTCCTAATTTTCTTATCTTTTTTTACTTTCTCATCTATATATATCAATATTTTTGCGATGTCGAGATTTCGACGGAAATACACGTTTTGAGGCTTTCTGAATATAAAAAATAAATGGGTCTTGCAAATGGTCTGTCTGTGTGGGAGCAAGATTTTTTTAAAAGTCTTTCGGCATCTCTAGACTCCGCCCTTATTTATTGTGAACAAGATTTCTCAAAAACAAAAATAGGTTTGAGAGTGCAATTTTATATATAATCTAGGTATATTATATATTATTATGAAAATTAATTAGCTAGATAAATAGTGTAGAGATTGTTGTTTCCGATGCTAAAAAAAATATATAATTCTAAGTGAAAACTACAAAACCACTAATTACATATATATTTAAACTTATTTAGGCTATATAAATTAGCTATCATATTAATATTAAAAAGTTTTTTTTTAATTGCATTTTTATTTTTTATTTTATGCAATTATTAATTAAACTAAAGAGAGGATGTGATAGCACCCCCACTCTCTCCCTTCCAATCCTCGGGTGTCTTCGCCTTCTCTCGTTCGCGTTCGCCTATCTGGCATCATCCCTTGAGCCCAGCTCCTTGGACATGTATAGACAAGATGAAGTTGGAATTGGGCCTTTAGTTGAGAGACGCTGGTCTCGAGAGAAAGGTCGTCTCCGTGCTTGGGTCCGTCAAAAAAAAGACATTTCTTCTAAAAACGAGGTCACTTTAGGTAAATCTATTCCTACTAATTATATATTGATTAATTAATAATATCTTTAAAACTCGAATATGTTTTCTTTTACGAAAAATGCTTTCAAGTCAAAAAGCAAGAATTTTATATCCCTTTATTCAAATGAACTTTTTTCTGATCTTGAGGGGTATGACTCCGTTTCAGCTAATCTGATGAATGATTAAGTAAAGCGCCGTACCTCATGGGCCTCTCCCCCTGGATACGCCCCTGATTTAGGCACGCTGGTCTCTTTCTTCTGAAACAATTTTTATTCTTTCCATAACGTTTCGTTAGCTTCCCAACTTCATGTCGATATATTAAATTTTTTTTAAGTCTTTTTCGGCATCTGATGCCATTTAGACTCCGTCCTTATTTATTTCTATTAATTGGTAGCCAATATAATAGAAATAAATTTTTGTCGCTCAGGACGGGAAGAAAACCACTGACCTTTGGTATATGAGGCGAAACCTCTACCTCTGCACCAAGGGCCAGGGTGATATATTAATTTAATCATATTTTTATATAATTAATCCCTACTACTAAATAATTCTTGTTTTAACTGATTTCACATTTGCCATATTTAATAGCGGATGGTGGGAACAATTTTGAACGAAGGGCTATCATGGTTAGAGAGGATTTCTCGTCGCTGGAATTTACCTTTTCTCCTCTTTATTCGGGTGATCTTAATATAATTAAAACATGGTTAGTTTTTCAATAATTTGATTAAGTTTGCGTTTTTTTTGCAAGGATTTGATAGAAAAAAGGAGTGTTTTATTAAAATATTTTTATTTACGCTTTAATGACGACCTTTTAACATTATGGTTTCGCTTTTAGACCTGAGGACAGAATCGCTGTCGAAACGTCGTTTACGCTTTATTGACGACGTTTCGACAGCGATTCTGACTTGCTCGGGTTTAAAAGAGAAAGCATAATGTGAAAATGTTGTCATTAAATAAAAATATTTTAATAAAAAGACTTCATTTTTTCTATCAAATCCATGTAAAACATAGTTACTAACCACATATTAATTGTTAGTAAATTATTTGGGATTACTTTGAATGAGAACCAAACCCATGATCCATGGATTTTGACACCACAATTGTTACAATATTCTAAGGCTAAGGTCTTTATAATTCTTTTCCCTTTTTAGTCTGAAAGTGAAATTACATCTTGAGTAAAAATGAATTTGAAAAAAGCTTCTATTTTCTTATTTATTTTTTGTTCTATCTTAAAAAAAATTGGGAACAATGGAAATAGAAATATAGCGATGCAATATTAAGCTATATTAAATAATAGTGTCCGTGCTTGAAGTTGGTTCCATGAAAATAGAGATCATGAATTTGTATTTCAACATCGCTACTGATGCTTTTCCATTTTACTTTCTCTTTTCTCTATATATAATATATATTTAATGAAAAATTATTGCGATCGCAAAAAAATTTGCGTCGAGATTTAAACGAAAATACACGTTTTGAGATCCCCTTAGGCTAAAAAAATGGATTTAGAAAAGTAGTCTGTATGCATGAGTGTGTGTGTGTGTGTGTGTGAAAAAGATTTCTCTTAAACGTTCAAGGCTGAAATTTTATATTTAAGCTATGTGCCCGCGTCGCTTGCACCTCGAAGCTTTTGAATAAAAAGCTTTACTGATGAACTTTTTTTTAGTTTTTTAATTAAAATTTATAAATCAATTATTGATTAGATGCTCTTTTAAATGTATAAACTCTTATCCTCTCAAAATTGTTTGGGCTCCACTTTACTCTTGTACATTTTAAAGTTTTTGTAATTTTCTCTTAAACTATTTTAACGATTTTGATTAAATTAGCTGTACCTATAGATAATTTTTAAGAAGTAGTAATCATTTGCCACCTCAATTTATGATTTTAAGAATCCCATAGAAAAAATAGGACAACTCGTTACCATGGTAACAAAATATTAATATAAATATTTTTAATTTCTCTGTTTTAAAATCATATCGCCCCCCTCCCCCCTAGTGGTTAATATACTATAAATAAATATGCCAGGATACCAATACGTAACTAAAATATATTTGTGATTGTTTATAGTTTATATGTCTTAGATACCGAAGAGACTTAAAAATAAAAAAACGAAATTTTATTGTCAATTTAATTAATTTAATTTTTTTTATAATATTGGTATAATCAAATAATCTCTAAAAATAAAAGCTTATATGAATATATATGTGCACCGACTACCTAGGGTGCCCGACGTGAAAAATCTGGTGTGACAGCACATCACACAATTTTCCCTAGAGAAAGTTGTGTGACAGTTAGCATTTCTTCTCCCCCCCCCCCCTCCCCTGAGCTAAGCCTGTATCAACAGGTTGATATGCTATACTGATACTAACGAACCTTTTTATAAATCCATGCCAAATCGATATTTAAGAATTGTGTTAGAGGACAATTTTTCCTTATAAAAAATTTTACTCGCCCTAAAAATATTTATTTTAAAGGTACCCAAAAACCAATTATCTTATATCTTCAATGAACTGAATAAAAAAAATTCAAATAGGTCATTTATTTCGAGAGTTCTCAAAATTTATTCCACGCTCAGACTGACAAACATATTCAAGTTGAAAACCATTTTTCTGCATATTTAGTACACCATAGGATAAGTGTCTATTACGATTTCAGGCACGATTTTCCATCCCGAATAAATAACTTCCACTTTCTCGATATATGTAAATTAATTAAAATAGTATCGAATGAACAAAAAATATATATAAAATATATAAAATGATAATTGTTGCAGAATATTTGCTGGATGTGTCGCTGGACCCGGAGCTCCGATACGCCGTGGGCGAAGCTCTCCTCCTCGAAGGCAACATCGACGTCAACAGGTCAACACTTTCACCTTTCTTTCTTCCTCTCTCTTTCTTTCTGAATAAACAGCTTCCAGACCTGGTCTATGGACCATTAGGTGGATCTCAGGGAATTGATTGTTCACGGAAATAGGTTACAAAGATGGAACGATGAATGGGATGGGAATAAAGAGAGAAAAGCGTGCCACTTTGCTAATCGAAACGATAAATGTCACATAAAACTGAGTAAACTCTGGGTCGTGACCCTTAAAAGGATTTGGCAATGCGGGAAAATAGAATATCAATAATTAGACTTCAAAGAAATAATTCAATTTATATTTATTAGATGTCCAATTTGCAATGCAAAAAAAATTCTTTTTTGATTAGCTTCATCTCTAGCTCATTAAATTCATCTTATTCTCTAGAGTTACACAATAAAAAATTTAGAAATTTTTCTAAAGGGATAAAAAAAAATTATTTATTTAAAAATTAGAAAAAATTCTCGAGACTTTATTTTAAAAAATCTAACATTTTAAAGCATCTATTCAATGGATTAGCCAAGTACTACTCGAGACGCAAATGAAATAGGACCGAAAAAATATAATTAAAATTTTAGAAAAAAAATTGAAAAAGCTCCTATTTTTTAAATATCTAATAATAAATTTTGATATTGTAATGGACTGCTTTTTATTTTTTCTTCTAAAATTTTAATTATATTTCCCGACACAAAATCATTTGTTCTTGACTATCGCTTGCAACATATGAATAAAATTGGCTTTTGGGTACTAGTACTTTACCCCCCCTCCCTCCTTCCTTCCTAGTTTCTGATATACCTTTTTATTTATTTATTTATTTTTTTTTTTTGGATTTTTTCAATTTTTAATGTTATATATATATAATAGGTGGGGTCACATTTCGAGAAAATTTTTCTCTATAAATATCAAAAACCAAAAGTTAAATTAATAAGTAAATAATTTCTTCTAAGAATTAATTTCTATTTTATTTTTTTATTCTTTAGGTAATTATTAAAAATCAATAATAATTCTGCAATGCCTCCTATCTAGTAGAGGTGATCTAAAGGTCAGAAAATCCATTCTGAACGAAAAATTATTTAAATTATATTGATTCTCAATTAATTTAAATGTTTATAAATATGAACGGATAGTGGGATCGTATAATATAACTTATAATAATCGTATATGGTATAGGATGCCGAAAAAAACAAATTAATAATTAGCAGATGAATTTTAGTGAATTATAAAAATGACTGCCAGTTTTGTTGTCAATCCATTAATTACGCCAAACAAGATGGACAAACGAACTCTGTGATAGTTTTTCTCAATTTAATGATGAATTCAACCATATATACTTTGATTATTAGTGCAACTTCTGGGGGTGAGAGTTTCTTAAAATTTTCCAATTAAAACTCGTAAAAGTTTACTAGCTCTTGCTCTCGATTACGCATACAAATCAAAATTTCACGAGTAATATTTTCTTGACAGCTCAATTAAAATATCTATCTATTTCTTTTATAAAAGATCTTTTTATTCCTTTTGCATACACTCCCCTCCCAATAAGAAGCAGGATTCCCAAGGGTCTTACGTTATAAATAGAACTTTTGTTCAAAATATAAAAAATAAATAATTTGTGAACCTGAATGTGCGAAAGGAAGAATGGAGAAATTTAAAAATTATTTTCTTTTGCTGTATCATCATGATTTGCATCCTAATAATCAATATTTTGATGATGATATCAATCGGTGTTCGAAACGTCTGCATTCCAAAAGAAAATATATTTTTTATTTTCTCCTATCACCACTTCTGTTTTCTTTTTTGCTCAATTACATCATTAACCAAACCCATTATTTATATATTACAAATACCTACGTTTTTTTTATTGCATCTTATTCTTAAAATTTCAAGTATTTATCAACTAAAGTGTCACTAATTTTTTTTTTTTATATACAAATGAATTCTAAAAGTAGGGCATAAGATGACCACAATTGAGATTGTCATAGATCTGGTGGTCATTGGAATAGGTATTTACGAAAGCATACAAATTACGCAATATACACAACACTTGCACATGGGCGCCATAGAAAGAGAGAGAGAGGAGAGAAGGCCAGATATTGAGGCTCAGGCCCTATGGGTTCAGGATACTTTCTCCTGGCAAGTGAAAGCACTGACAGTGAACGAACCGAACAGAGAATTCGGATGGTATGCGGTAATCGGAAAAAAAATAAATGAATGATAAAGAGAGTTTAATTGCAGAGAGTAAGGAAAAGCTGGTTAAAGCATGCTTAATGCGGATACCAGTCACAACACACACACACACACACACACCAAGGCAAACAAACATGCTTTTCATTAGCATATAATATAATATAAATTTCTTTAATATTTTTATCTTTATTTAATACTTAATAATATTATGATTATTTCTTCCTATTTTATTAAATAAATATTTTTAAACTCGGTCTCCCCTCAAAGCGAAATTTATCCTCTTATTTTTACATATAGAAAACTGTAAACAAAATTCCTCCATAATTACTAGTTCGATTTTAATAAATAAATTAAGTGAGAACTTTTAACGGCCTTTGCGAATCTAGTGCCCCGAGCGAAATTTTCTTCGTTGCCCATTTTTTTTTTTTTTTTGAAAATATTATTGTTTTGGGTTTTTCGCATATTCATATAATCGACACTCTCTCTTTATCTAGCGTTCTGAAAAATACAACTCATCTTGTGCTGCTCCCTCAAGCAGGCTGATTTTTCTTTCTGATTCGTCATTTAGTTAGTACATTGGGTTCATAAGAAAAGGGCAGGGGCTTTAGGAGACGATCAAAAATAACAAATTTGACGTTTTTTTGTTTACCAACTTGGACTTCATTTATCAACTTTGCAATAAAGCCAACAAAATTTTGTCAATAACCAAAACTTAGAAATCATTCAAATTTTTTCATTTGGGAAAACACTGATTTGTCATCTTAGGAGAAGAAATGCAGTAAAAACCCCATTTTTCAGTCAAAAACAATAAAAATAACGCCAAAATTAATTTTTCTGTCATTTGAAGACATTGAAATTAAATAATTACATTCTCCAATGAATAAAATTAAGATATCTATTATTCACTCAAGGGATCAGGTGAGTAGCGATCACGAGTTAGCCGAGCTGTCTCAAATTTCTTCTGTTCCCTTTAGACCAGAATTTTTTTCTCTCTGAGACATAAGTTAAGTTCGATGAAAGTAAATTAATATTTATGAAATCGCTCATCGGAAAAGAATGGAAACTAACACCTTTATAGCCGTAGAAGTGCCTAAGAATTAAAATTCGAAGCGAATGGTCTGCAGGCGGGAGGGGGGGGGGGGGCAAAAAAAGGCTTCCCAATATTGACCGCGCACTACAATTTTCTCAGCATCCCCTGGGCCAAATCTTTTGAAATTGTACTTGAAAACAATTAGAGGAAGATTGTAGAATGTTCAGGAGGAAATTAAACACCTTTGACAGAGGCATAATAAATCTTTGACTGAAGAAAGTCTTTTATCTCTCTCCTTTTTTATTATACAATTTTTTATAAATTAACTTCTATTCCTCACGTAATAAAAAATAATCGAATACATCAGGTTAAGACTTCACAAATCTAAGCCCAAATTAATAAATTTTATGAAGTCTCAACTACTAGATCTTTGAGAAAGTGCTTTCAATGTCTTCTCCCGTTCGTTGAGCGCACTATCACACGTTCTTTCTGTGTGTCACCAATACATAGCATATCTTCATATTTCTTGTCAGTAGATAGGCATTAAATCAAAATAAATTTGGTTGCTTTAAATTGACGCAATATTTTCCCGAAATTTCTCCTACTATATTTGGAACTTATGTTAAATTATTATTCCTTAATGAAGAGGGTGAATGAAATAAAAACCTCGAGTTAATTCATTATCTCGCCATTTCACATTCTATTATTCTTGTTTAATTAGTATTAACATAACTTAGATATATGCCTAAACAACTAAATCTACATTTCAATTAGTTCTTGATTTCAGTTATTTAACTTTAATGATATATCATCAAAAAGCATGAAGTGTGCAAAATTCGATTGTTTGTTTAGATAAATAAATCATTGTCAAATATTTAGTATAATCGATTATATATTATTATTTTGACTACTGATTTTAATTTGCATAATATCTTAACGTAATGGATATTTATGGTATATATCCTTTTTCTTTAAAAAATAACTTTTAAAAATTGATTCTAAGTATAATAGTTGAAAAGTTACTCATTTTATCCTAGGATATCTATAACTTTACTCTCTATTTTAATATTAATTCTTTATAACGATTTTTCTACAAGAGAGAAAGAGAAATGAGTTTTTGCACTAATTACATCTGCCCGTTAAATATTAATATTATATGTATCTTTTTACAGAAATAATTTCAAACTGAATGACCGATTTTTTTTCGAATGTACAATGCCAAATTCATTGTTGTTTTTCTTGCTGGAAGTTAGACCATCCAAATAACCAACCCATATAATATTTCGATTAATTGTTCCAGAACTTCTTTAGAGCTGACGATGCATGTTCATTTGTTAATTTCTGTAAAATTTATTTTTAATTTAATTTAAATACGTTATAATGGAGCTCTGAAACTCGAAAAATTCATTAGTAAGTTGATCATTTGAGTTGCTTAACTTCCAGCAACCAAACACGAACTTTTATAATTCACACTAACAAAAGGCACATACACCCATATTATATTGGAGGTGGAGGGGTTCTTAATTAATTTAATAAATCTATTATGTTAACATTCAGTTATTTTCGACATCTGTTAAATAAATATGAACATAGTCTAAATCTACGTCCATATTTATTTTAAATTAATTGATACCCAAAATAATTTAAATAAATTTTATCGTTCAGGACAGGAAGCGAACCACTAATTCTAGAAGCAAGAGCTTCTTTACCACTGGTCTAAAGGGGAGGGAGATTCAATAAATAATTTAATCCACTAAGCTTAATATAATAGTTTTTATTAATAATTTATATCCATGTTGAGCTCGACTCTGGTCAAAGCTATCAAGCATTTCTTCTGTTCTCTCTAAACCAGTCTTCCTTTCTCCTTCTTATCAAAGTTGGGTTTTGCGAAGGGCCGGCTTGTTTCACTCTATTTTTCTATGCTGACCCTAAGAATAAGCCAAGGTCAAAGAAGACTATATTGATAGCTTCCTTCCTATATTTTATTTTGGAAAATTTTAAATACGGCCAGGAAGAGACAAGCCCTCGCATATTCTGACGCGTGATGAGAGGTTGAGACTGGCATTGAGCGGAATATAAAAATACTAAACTTATCTCCTACTAGGTATTCAAGTACTCGGGCTCCTGAGTATTACATCTTTACATACAATAACTTCTATAATTCTTAAAAAATAGCTTTTTTTGGTTCTATGGATCCCCAATACTATCTCGCCGAATGGCACACCTTTCGGATATTAAATTCACACTCTAATATCGAACAAAAAGTCACAAACTTCTATAAATTTTTGATCTTTCAGTCTCAATTTCTCTTTCTATAAGATTTCCACATTCTACATTCTTTAAACAATCATACTCTTTGGAATTTAATTTAAATTCGTTTTTTGTATATTCATTTTCTTAGTGAAAGTACTAAAGAAATATCCATATTTATATTTATTTTAATAAATTTAAACAAATTTCCATTTCTTTCATTATTGGGCGTTTCTTTGTTTATTCTCACAGCTATACTTTAAGGTTTCGGAAAACATTTAGAGATTTCAAATCAGATCAAAAGAGATCAAAATGTGTATTTTAGAAGGCCATTTCAGACACGTATTGACATTTGAAAGATAATGCATTACCATAATAAAAAATAAATGAATTATCGAGATGTTTTTATCCTATCTGAATGATATTTTAAATTAATTTTATTCAAAAAAAAAAAAAAAAAAAAAACAACGCCAAATTTTATCATTTCTATTAGCAAAATAAAATTATTTTTCTTCAATTAGAACCTTTGGAGATATTTAATCTAATCTGAAATATAGGGATGGAATCCTCAAATGCAACAAAATTTTGATTTTGATTTCTGACGTCTGTAACACATTTCTCTAGGGCTAACAAAATGTCAATTTTATATTATTACATGATTTATTTATTTTTACTTAAATAATCGAATATCCCTAATATCCCTGTCTACCCTGAAGAAGTGTCTTATTAAGAGAAGATATTGAGGAAGACCGTGGTTTTTTTTAAGGAAATGAAGACAAAATACAGACTCCTTCCGGCCCAAAAGTCTTTTATTATCTTGTCAAAGTTTTGGAGATTAAACGTCACCCTCAGGATAAGATTGTTAGCAAAAATAATTTCTTTGCCTCCTTTAATCGTTATGTTGGTATATGTATATTTTATAATATACTGAATATTGTCCCTGACCATCCACCGAGCCTTCAAAAGGAATAGTTTAGTCACCAAAACGTTGACTTTTGGACCGAAAGGAGCCTGTGTTTCGTCTTCAATTACTTTATACGTATATATTATATATAAAATATCATTCTTTTAAAAAAAAAAATTTTAGCTACCGGTACACAATCCTCAGGCCTAAAATTGATCAGAATTTGGACCCAAAAAGATTGAAAACCACTGATTTATTGAAATAATCTTGCAAAAGTTCATTCAAAGCGTGATAAAGTAGGAATTGTATATTATTATTGGCGTATTTTTCGGGAGGAAGTGGAGCTAGGACTTTCCTCTCGAAAAAAAAAACTTCAAATAATAAAATTGGAATTTATAACAATTGCAAAAGTGTGAGGGTGTTTATAGTGAAGGCTATAGCGTGAAAGGGCTCGGCGCATGAGACATTATAAGAAGAGAATGTTATTTCATCCCCTTTTATGGAGTTTTTATAATCTATGGTGGTATTAAATAAAGTGTCATTTTATGTTTGTACATCTGATTTTATATCGTTGAATAATTCATAAAATATAAGAGGGACCTATGGCTCTCGAGCCTCCCTCTCCAATATGCTCCAGTTTATTTTATTCATGCAAAAAATTGACTTGGGCCTTCTCTATATGCTCAGATATATCATAGGGTGCAAAAAGTTTTTACAATATTTCCGGAAGGTAGGAAACCAACTCTCAAAGAATTTTTCGATTAATTGGTCCAGAGCTTTCCTAAACGAACACACATGCGCAGTTGTTAAATCTCTCTAGAAATTTACAACTAGTGTTCTGTAGCAATAAATCGAAAATATCAGTGAGTTGGTCATTGGGTTTAGAAAATCCTAGGAAGCAAAATGAACGCAATTCCCCACCCACCCCCCAAAAAATTTTTCTTGGTAGTTGCAACAACCTTTACTTTTTGGAATTAATTTTATTATTGTGACACTTCATCAAATAAATATTCATAAATTTAAATAAATTCCTTTATATTATATAAGCTTAGCCGCGAGTGTCGCTGAAGGCTGGTTCCGCCCACCTTGGATTCTCTTTTAACAGAACCTATCATTATATTGCCTCCTGCTCATATTATTAATCTGCAAAAACTAAACTAAATTGCAATACAAATTAATCTTTTTAAATTGAGAGTGGGAGAAAGAAGCAAGTTACATTTAGCAAAATGTTTCATTTTATTAGATAATTTTTATCTTATCTAAATAACATTTAAACTCTTACCTGATTTACTATTTATTCTTTAATTGGCATATGAGAGTTATTTATGAGATAGGTATTTAGGAATTTCGAAATTAATTTCTTCCTCCCTAGTAGTTTTTTAAAATATTTTCCTTATTTAGAACAATTTGAGGTTTTCATCAAAAATACCGATATATTTATAGATGGCTTCCTCGAACTAACAAGGGGAATCTAGGGTTGATTGATTCCTCTTCAATCTATATCTATATCAAAAATAAAATAAAAATTTTGTGAATGGGCCGTTTAAATATCATTTTGGAGATGGACTGTTTGATTAATCTATAGAAACAGTTCTTTTCGCTTGAAAAAATACATTTGAAAATCAAACCAGAGATCCTTTATTCAAAAATGAACAATTTCTAAAATCCTCATAAAATTTTGTATATATAGAGTATAATTAATCAAATATCCATTTATGAGATTAATATTTAAAACCAAATATTTAAACTTAAAGAGTTTTTCAACAAGTAACAAGATGTCAACATTTAATCGTTATATTTCTTATAATAGAAATCCTAACCTGACTCAAATTTTATATTCTGCTCTTAGAGGTGGATATATAGACATTATTACAATTAAATTGACATCCTTCCAATTGTAAATGCAGCTATAAAAAACTTGTTTATTTTAATAAGTGATATTTTTTAATATTTTCTTTATATCCACATCTAATTGCAGTATTTATAATAAAATTTGAGACATAATGTATAACATGCAATTATAAGAAATATAACGATTAAATATTGATACCTTCTATAAACATTAGTTATTTTTTAAAATATTAATCTCATAATTAATTGATTATTAATAATACTCTCATAATATTAATATATTCAAAATTTCAGAAGGGTTTGAAAATTTTTTAGAAATTGTACATTTTTTGAAGGAAAGGGTTCCCCGTGTGAAATCGATTATTACATTAATTTCCCTTCAGATGAAAAGCATTGTTTCTCTGGGATAATCAAACATTTCAAAATTTCAAGTTTCACAAAACTCTATTTAATGGCTCCGTTCTCAAAGCACAGGGGAACGGATTGATTTATTTTTTGTGTAGATCCACGGGTAAAATCGAGGACGGGAATGCCTTTGTAAGACTATCATCTTTTTATTTCCTCAAACTATGCAGTGCTCTAAATTTGCACTAAACTGGCGGGTATCTAATTATTAGTGCTTTAATCCATAGAAATTGCTCTTACCCATTAAAATGTGGCCTAACTAGATTTATTAAAATTTTATATATTACCTATTGTGAGTCACCATTTGTGAATTTCTAGTTTGTCCTTCCTCTCTTCCTGCTTCTTATATTGCTGTATCATAAAAGTTTTTTTACTAGTAATATGGTACAGTTAATTTATTTAACTATTTAAATATGCATATTTACATTCTTTGAATGTAAATTATTGAACTTCTATATTATTAATCAATACGTAACAGGAATGTTAAATGCAAAACTACCATTTGTAGATTTTATCATAAATTATTGATATTTATTTTTTTAAATCATATATTGAATATAAATATATGTTACTACGAAACAAACATCCAGTACTATGCAATTCTTCAGAAAACAGAAGTAAATAAATAACTAGTCAACAGTTCAGAAAGCGCCTGCCCAATGCATCTTTTCAGATTATTTATAAAAAGGATAGATCCAAATGAATTAAATTATTTAATTGAAATTTTATAACTAAAAAATAAATAAGTAATTTTTCATTAAATATATAAATATTAAAAAAAAATCTTTATCCATTGTGGGTCTATTAGTGTCAAAGGCCAAGACTTGCCGATCCTTTTTAAAATTAATTTAACTTTTATTTAGCCAAACTATTAGGTAATTTAAGTTGGTTTTTAGCAATTCTTTTTTTTTATTATTTTTTTTCAGCATCAGAAGCCATTTAGACCATGCATTATTATTAATTGGTTGCCAATATAATATAAATAAATTTTTCTCGCTCAGGACGGGAAGCCAACATCTGACCTTTGGTATTTGAAGCAAGACCTCTACCTTCGCACCAATGGACATGGCTTTAGCAATGCTAATAGCCATTCAAATCAATAAACAAATTTCAATTTCAGAACTCTTTATTCACTTCATTTGTACAATCTACACAAAAAATATTTGTAACATTTAAAAAAATTAAATTATCGACTTCATTTTATTACATATAATTTATTCGAATATATAATATTACATCTCTATTTTAAGACTCTAAATTTTGGTTGAGACATTTAAAATTTTTGTTTCTTTAATAAAGTTCAGTGTCGTTAGCATATTGGACTATTTTTACATATTGCTGTTAAGGGAAGTCGTAGATATAAAGGGCGTAAAAAGCAGCGAGAGCAATGCTCCCTGGAGAACGCCTATTTATTAGATACCAATGTGTTAGGAGAAATTCGGCTATTACATGGTAGAGGTTACTTCGGAGTAGAGTTGTTTAACCACCAGGCCAAAATGTCTAAACAAAAAGTGCAGAGCTAGCTGTCTCATCTCTCTTACCAAAAGTCAGTAGTCATATCCCGTCCTGAGCGACAAAATTTTATTTATATTATATTAGCTACTAATTAATATAAACAAATAAGGACAGAGTCTAAGTGACTTCAGATACTGAAAAAGACTTAAAAAAAAATAAATAAAAACAAAGAATGAATTAAAATTTCATAACAAAAACATAATGAATGTGAGATGCAAATATATTAATTAAAAGTAATTAATATTATATTATTAATAATATTAAATTATAGACCAATAATATATTTTGTCATAATTAAGGATCTCTCCTATATCCCACTATTATTTTAGAATTTGGTTGACAAAGTTGACCGCTCGGCTTGTTAATTAATTATGCAATAACACTTGATTAGTTGTTTCCTAGGTTTCAAATGAAATACGCAACCTTCTTTGACTAAATTGAATTTGGCAAGTAACACTTTCTACCAATATATATATATATATATATATATATATATATATAAATGATGCCAAAAATAATTCCATATTGTTCAGCTTGAAACATATTTTTTCCTACAGTCAGTAGGACAATCCTAAAAAATATGTTTCTTTATCAATTTCAAATGTTTTTTTTTTTATAAGTCTTTTTTGGCATCTGAGGCCATTTAAACTCCGTCCTTATTTATTTATATTAATTGATTGGTAGCCAATATAATATAAATAAAATTTTGCCGCTCAGGACGGGAAGCGAACCGCGGTCCTTTAGTACCTGAAGCCAGACCTCTAGCTCTGCACCAAGGGACAGGGGTTCAAATGTTTTTGTTTTATTTTCACTTCATATTATTGTTCCAACAATAATACTGTAATTTATGAATCCTAAAAATCTCACCTCTTCTGATTTAAATTATGTATTATCATATAGAAGAGCAGGATCAGCCAAAAAATAAAAAGCCTTTGGCTGAACCTGCCCTTCCATACATTATTCTTTACAGCCACGAATGTCTAAATGGTATCCAATTATTTTGATTAGATTTTGAATCAAAAATGTCAAAATTAAAACCTATAATCAACTTGTTCTCACCTCACCGCCATATGCAAATGTATTTCCCTCACATTACATTCATATTAGTATATTTACATTTATAATATAAATATTTAATAATATCTAATATCTAATATTTTATTATTATCTAATTGAAAGTGTGATGTTATATTTATCTCGGCATCTTTACCTCTGAGGGAGGTCCTAACGAGTTGTCTATGTCCGAAGAGGGGCAGAATAAAAATAATTTATTTAATTTCTTTCAACTTAGGTCTCTAATCAACAGATAATATACCCGATATTGATCAATATTTATTCACTAGCGGCACTGCCCGCTTTCGGTGCTATCTAAATTAGTGATTCCTGCTCCTTAGACATCCTTTGATACTTAATTTCATGAAATTTACTGGCGGTATATATAATTGGATTTCTCTTAATATTTATAATTTACTATATAACAACTCTTGATGTATATATTTTTACCTCTTCGGCATCGAATACCATATATATATATTTATATCGATAAATTGCATAAATGCAAATCGTATTATATAAAAGATGTCCTTAAAACAAAAATTTATTTTCGACCGTTATCCGTTCATGTTAATCCCTCTCATTAATTCGTAGTCAGTATAAATTTCATCGCTCAGGATGGAAAGCGATCCATTAACCCTTAGACCATGTAACCTATATCTCTCCATTTTTATTTATATTTGCCTATTATAATCTTTTTAATAATTGAATTTGTATATTGTATATTTTTGGATATTATATTGTATTTTGTAAATTTAACTTGAAGTCTTGAATGACTTCGGTCAACAGCCGAAATATAAAAATAAATAAATAATTGAATTTTTGTTTTAAGGACCTCTTTTAAATAATAATAGCACTTTGTATGAAATTGACATTCTTTCTTCACTCTCTTTAATCATGAGTGTCAAGGATACTTTGTGATTATTCCTTGGGATTATATTTGGGTGAGTTCCCATTTCCTTCCCCATCATTGAGAGGAGTTTTGAAGTTGTGTTACTTTCAACTTAAAAGAGCAATCTTATTTCATCCTATTTATTCAGTTTAATATTATCATTATCGCCTGAACCGATATATTAATTCTTTTATATATATTCTTGATCTAATTTTGTTTTTTCCCTTCAGAACGTCGTCTCGATGCACCCCAGGGCTACCTCGATCACCCCCTCCGGCATGTCCTCCCATGCAATATCGTCTTCCTTCGGGGGAATGCGACAACGTTCGACATCCTCGATGGGGCTCATCAGGACAGCCTTTCCTCAGGCTAGTCCCTCCTGCATATGCCGATGGTAAGTGTCATCTCCACATTTCTTTCTCTCCTCTACTCTAACACCCGCATATTTTCTTTCTGTGCATGTTGCAATTTTTAACCATTGCGATATTATGTTTACCAAAGAGAGACAACCGTTCATTCAAACACTTTCGAAAAACAGACCAAATATTGATTTAACTTATAATCATTAAGTGAGAATAAGCGCATTTTCTTTTTAAATATTGGGAAAAAAAAAATTCTTTAAGAAATCACTCATTAAGATAAATATTTCAAGAAAAATAAATAAATAAAGCAATTTATATCAATACTATATTTAAATAATATTATAGAATATGTTGTAATATTTAAAGGAGAGCTTGGTTGAATTTTAATTATTAATTGATAATCTTACCATGGAATAAATAATGAAATTATTCTTTTTGGGAAGTGGCGTAATTATTAGACGCCATACTATTTGTACCATGTGTAGATTGCAGAAATTTGTTCGTGTTAAATTGTTAGAGGGTAGGAAAATCAAATGACTAACTCACAGATGAATTTTATTTTCGATTACTGGCACCAGAGTTCCCAGCTCATGCTATTTCTAGGGAGATTTAAGTACCGCATTCGCCTGGTCCTCTTGAGCAATTAATCGAGAAAATCCATTAGTGAATTGCTCGTTTGGGACCAAACTTTTAGCAAGCAAATTTATACTATTAAAGAACTTTTTAAATATTTTAGTAATTTCAAGTTGGGTGATATTTTTTTAAATCTTTGAAACAAACTAAAAATCATTTTAAATTAATTAATTAATTAAATAAATAAACGAGATCTTCGTTCGACATTGCGTTTGAATTTTTATCAAAATCTTTAATTTAAATTTTTTTTTCCTTTTTTTATTATATATATTGCCATATTTACTATATTTTTGCTCTTATTTTATATTCGAAATTGTGAGTAATAGAATATTTTTTTAATGACATGAAAGGAATCATTGCCCTGAATCTGATATAAAGAAGACCACGCAGGTGCATTTGTTAAAATTCTTTAAAAATTTAACAACTACCTATGCGTGGACCAGATACATATAAAAGTATTAAAAACTTAATATTCTTTTTACTTTCCTAGCCTTCATATTTTTTTCTATAGTCGTGAAGTACGGTCCAATGAAGTGGAAATTAAAATTCATCTGTGGTTTATGAGCCTAAAGGGACGATTGTATTCTAACTGAATCATAACAAAATTTTATATGATTATTCATCCATTCTTGATTATTTTGATAAAATCAATACTAATACAATAATCCAACAAAAAATTTTTAATTCGCCTCTAGAGATCTCGCTTCTTGACCCGAGCAACAAAATTTAAACTATAATTATTTGGCGAATGGTTTAAATAACAAAAGCTGGAGTCTAAATGACCTCAGATGCTGAAAAACATTTAAAAAATTTTTAAAATTCTAACTAAATATTTCTTAACTTTTTTCATTATTTTGTTTGAAAAAATTTTTGTTTTAGAGAAGATCCCATCCTTCTTTCCCCTAACTATACCTCTGATGAATTTCATGTCATTATTAATAATAGACTTCGGATAAAGGAAAGCCTCCTGCCATTTTTTGTCCTTCGACATCGAAGATATATATAGTTATGATCGAAAAATTATATATTAATTTATTTAAGTGACGATTACATTCCATATTTATTCCCCGTTATCCGTCCATATTTATTTAACTTGTTTAAATAGGTTAGTTTTTTCTTTTCCCTTGGTGATCATATATACTATGTCAACAATATTATTTTTAATAATCCAATCAAAGATCTTCGGCCTTTTTTGCCTTAGTCTACGTTTCGGAAATATACGATACCCATCATCATCATATTGTAAAATCACAATATGTATATGTAACCAAAATGCTGGGCTGTGAGTGGGTGGCGTATAACCATCGAAGATTGTCTTTGATATGGATTCCTTTATCTCTTTCATGGCCTTCCAATTTTTTTCTTTAATATTATTTCATATAAATTTTAATATATCTTTAATAATTGGAGGCGAATAAAATTTAAATTTTATTCCTTCTGAAGGGAAACAACTGTCCCTTGGATCATGAAATATGTCGAGTCTCTGCTCAAGGACTGAAGCTCGTCGAATATTTATTGTCTGAAAATTAATTAGTATTAAATGTTTCTTATCTTAATTTTTAATTGCATTTGGTCCAGACCACTTCTCTCAAACAGTAAACGTGATGCATTGATAAAATTCCAAACTCTCTATGACACTCCTTGAACTTTTTCTCCTCTTTCTCAATGAATTTACGATGGCCTCTTATTTTTCTCTTATTAGGAATAAATTAGAACTAAATTTATCTTTAACAAACATGATTGATAGAAAAATTGATTGATGGCCCTTTCTTTGCCATTAGAATAAAAATTAACTCCGCGTGATTGTTGATTTCCACCGGGTGTTTCATGACGTAATAATAAATAACAATATAAACAAATTTGGCAATTTGTGAAAGGTTAAAAAGAGGTCTATTTAATAGGTGAGGGTCAATTTAAATTGGCGATTAAGAAGGAAAATAAAATAAAAAAAATTACCCAATGTCACGGACAAAAATTATTTGAAAATAAATAATCTCAAAATAAAAACTTAATGATTGTTCATAAATATAAATAATATAAAATTCTTCACCTAATGATCGTGAGTAAGGATAATTTCATAATCTTATTTGAATTATATGGAATTTAGGCGCCAAACAAAAAAGGTTTTACTTAATAAATTGTATATTCTTTAATAATGGAAGAATATTTTATTTTTATTATTTAAAATTTGTCGACTTTTCGGCAGTTTTTTGTTTTTTACCATGTGAAATTATAACTGGAGTAGAGTTAAGGTGAAGAAAACAGAATAGCAGTTATTATTATTTGTTTTTATTATGCCCTACTACGCTGACTGTTTATTAAATGAGAATTTTATATGACGTTTTAAACTCACAAAAAACCTAAAAACATTCAAGAGTAAAGTGAGCCAATCACTTTTGGAGGAAGATAAGGGTTAGTAAAAAATCTTTCGTTATACGCTTAGTAACAAATTAATTTCTGAAAAGGGTAGATTATTACCGATTCCGATTTTCAAAAAAACAAAATCCCTCAGACACCAATTTTGTTGCACCGATCCTATCTCACTATATCGAAATTATAGCAATTTTTTACAGGCAGGTATACTGACATATTTTTCAAAATACTTAATTTCTTTTTTTTAGAAATAGATCAAATAAACTACATCCAAATTAAATAAATTAACCAATATAATTAAAAATATTTTTCCGCTCAGGACGGTAAGCGAATCACTGACGGATCATAAAGCAAGAGCTTTGCCTCACAGGGACATTTAATTTAATTAATTTCACCCTGGAATCTCTTCCCGGAGAAGCTTTATAATATATATTTTTTTAATTCTTCTATAATAAAAGAATAAAAAAATTCACACAATTTAAAAAACCCCATATCATAAATTGCAAAAACAAATTGTTTGGAATTTTCAAAGTGTAATGCACTGCGAATATTTCAAAATAGCAATTTTATGTTTATAAATGTAGATTTTTTTGATTATCCCTAGACATTATCTTTCTCCTTGACCAAATCACCTCCAGTAATAATATGGTATTATTTTGTTACCAAAATAATACCAAATAATCTTTTATTTATTTACAAAATGGTGTCATAAATTATTAGATATAATTTTTTGCTGATCATTTAAATGATCGTTTTTAACATTTTTTTTAAACCTTTAGAAAAAATACCACAGTATTTTTAAATTAAATAAAGGTGTAAATTCGATTTCTTTATTTAATAAGATTATTATAAAATATCTACATTTCTTCTTTTCATGCTTTTAATGGGATGTAGCAAAGTGGAACCCAGACACCTGAAATGGCCAAGCGTACTCCATTTACCCAAACAAAATTGACTTCTCTCGAAATGTTCAAATTTTAGATAGAAAATTTAATCTGCCTTCTAACACACTACCCAATTCAATTTTTAAATATTCAAATATTAATAATTGTTTATATTGATCTAAAGATTTTATTTTAACTGAAGCGTAATCAAACGTGAGAGCAACCACGTGCTGAATGAAAGTGAACCAGGAAAATGAAAACAAAACCAGAAGTCTATACAAAATTGTTTATTGTTTAACCGCTAACGTTCCTAGATATTCAATTATCGCCATTTCTCTATTTAATTTTGAACTAAATCACTTTCAAATGCTTATTATTATACTTTTTAAAGCTCTTCGTTTTTATTTTTATTCTTGAGCTCCATAGGACATAATCTTAAAAGTCGAATATTCTAAAGTACAAGTTAAAGTAGTCTCTAGAATTTTTTTCTTTTCATAGTTTTTGGGTCCGAATAAATAATATATATTCTAAAAAAAGATGCTACTAAAATATTCTATGTTGTATTGGGTTTTTTGTAAATAAATGTTGACGCAAAAAAATAAGGTCTTCTGAGAGTGAAAACTATTTTTTCTCTTATCTTACATCTTACAAACTTCTTGTTTTGAGTCATACATTTATTTATTTACATATGAATCGAATAGATCTCGAAATACCTCGAAAAAACTTAAATGTTCCCCGTAACCTCTTGAAAGAGTTTCTCCTGCTTACAGAGGGACTTTAGAGCCAAGATGTCCATCATTTTGCTGGTTTAAAAAGCGATTGATGAGTGAAAAATCTTTAAACTAAAATTTTTCACTTGAAACTAACTTTTCCATTAGTATGGCATCTGTATGTGGGTTTTTTGCTGATGGGATCGAGTGTCCACCGATGCCTGGAGATCCCGGGTTCGACTCCAGGGAGTCAAAGGTCGCTTGATCCACCAGCTAAATATACATTCACATAAAATTATTTATTTAATAAAAAATATATTTAATTTGTAAGTAATTATTTTAAATAAATTTTATATGACCGGGAGCGAAATATTGTCCATTTCGATTAAATAAATGGTAAAGAGGATCCGAGGAAAACAAAGAAGGAAAGAGTAAAGAGGAAATTCCTAAATACAATGTAAAGTCGATTTGTTTAAACACCTCTTCTATTTAATAACATTATTTTAATTGAATTAATAACATCACTTATTTATTTCTAAACCCAACTTTATGGCCCGCTGATTGTTTTTACGTGTTACTTTAATTCATCACTCAATGATGCAATTCTTCTCCCAATCATAATTGCGGCATCGTAGAATTATCACATTAAATGATATTAATTTTAGATTATTTTCTGATTTTTTACTCTCTTCTGTCTCTCTCTTTCACTCTAATTTTATTTAAAATTGACCGTAGATGTTGAAAAATATGTGCACACCTAAAACCATTTCCATTTCGTTATTCATTTATAAATAGAAATTGGAAACTAACTTATTAACAAATATTATGCTTTTACATTATATATAATTTATTTTTAAATATTGATTAAAACATCAAGCTATTTATTTAAAATAGTATATAATAATTGAAAAAAATTGCAAAAAATTTATGAATATTAAAAGGTTTTTAATTATATATATTAGGGTGATTAAAATTTTTTTCTCATAACACTCTGGAGTGTTGTTATAAACAATAATTGGTAAGATTTAGGTCATTATTTGATATTTGGAAAACTATCAAGATTACTATAAATTATTTTTCAAAAGATAAAGGTTTACTGAATACATTTTATATTTTTTTCATTTTTTTACTTTCCCGCACTATTTTATATAACAGTAAGGGAAAAATTGAACCCCCCCCCCTCCTAATTTTTAAAAATATCTTTCATTCTCCTGACTGTATAATATATGTATACGTTTTTAATAAAAATATACATATTTGTCTTAATGTATATTCAAGAGGTCATTTGGGGGGATTTATATATATACCTAGTTAACAAGATCCCAGCTCTGAAGGTGGTCCCAATTCAATACCGAAACGTTAGCGAAATGAAAATATACTGACTGCATTTCTCTTTAATTCGTCTTTATTTCTGAATATCTCCTCAGCCATGTACCCCATAATTAAAAAGTATCTTTATGTTTCAAGTCAAAAGGACTCAAAAATGTTGGTATATGTATAAAAAAAATTATGCGTATAGCTTTTATTTTGGCTTATATCTCTTGAACCACTAATCGGAAAAGGATGATACTTAACTTTATACCTCTAGAAGAGACTAAGAAAATATTAAAATTTGAAGCGAGGGGCTACAAAAAAGTCCCGAGATTCGAAATTATATTACATTTTTTTGCTTTAGTTTATATATGAACAGGAAAATTCTGAGTTTTCCCCCACCCTCGAGATGAGTTTGTCTCCCCCGATCTCAAAATTTTCCAACTTTTTATCGATTTTCGTAAATAACTTTAAAACTATGCCTACTTTCAAAATGATTGGATAAATTGAAGAGGATTAAAATAATGTTTTTTTTTATCTAGAAATATTTTTTAATTCGAAACTAATTTTTTTTTTGAAAAGTGAGTTCGGATCAAAGAATAAAAAGTAATAAAAATTGTTAAAGACAAATTAAACCGCTGAAGAGACAGGTTTGAATTAAATGGTTAGCAATATATTTATAACTATAAAATTTGACTCTCTCTTCCGGAATTATGTAACATGCCCCCCATAAACTTATATGGTAAAAGACAGAAGATGTCACCGTTTTTCATTTAAGAAAATATTTATCCAAAAAACGAGTTTGGGCATCGTTCAGAAAATTCTGCAATCACAGATCATTTCTTGCTGGATATCATAATAATTAGATCTTTTAACTTCCACCTTTCTTACAAAATTTAACTATCTAAGAAGAATGACTTAAGGAAATAACAGAGGGTAATTCCCCACACTCTGCGGTCGGCCCCGGAAATTTCTTTCATTTGAACATCAATTGATTAACAATTTCAAACGGTATCGTTCAACCCTTCAAATCCTCCAGAAAAACTAACGATATGCAAAATAATTTTCTTCAATGAATTTGTACTTTGATTCTTTCATGTATTATTCCACCCCGGACGAGACCCATTTTAGAAAGTGAAAATCATAACGCGAATTTTTTTTCATTTGAAAGAAAAAATTCCTGACATGTCACATCTACATCATCCTGAATGCCCATTCGTTAAAAGATTAGTTCACATACTGCAATAGTAAAGACATATTATACTAAAAGTTTCAAAATTCATAAGTCACTTCTTTTCTAAAACTAAATGTGCAGCATAAATTTTTTTTGGAACCGGATTCTAATATAAAAAGTGTTTTGAATGCTTGAATGCTCTTAATTCATTAGAAGAGAGGTGGATCACGAATTGGTTCAGTTCCATTCGTTTTTTTCCCAATATTCAGGGAAGCCCAAAAGCCAGTTCCCCAATACAATTTTGCTACAATGTTCCAATAACCCATTTTCTATTTAGATAATTTCGATATTTTAGACTTAGACGACTAGTCACGCTGTTAAATCATAGGTGCCAATAGATGACTTTTATAATTGTAAACATTTCCAATTGCGAAATGTACTCCAGAACAGTGAGTGTTTTCGTTGAAACGATGAAAGATCACTGATAACGATTATACGTTCATTGAACACAAGTCGTCATTTTGAAAATTATCGCTAATGTTTGTTCATATTTTTATAATAATACACGAATTTTCACATATTTGACGTTTGTTATTTTCTATGCAAATAGGGAAACTGACTTGATAGAAAATCATAATAAATATTTTTTAACATTTAATAGCAAATACCTCCCTAGTATCTATTTGCAATGATAGTATTTTATTATAATATTTATACTAAATAGCCGATGGGTGGGGAGAAGAGGAACAACCACCGATATCGTTGTTATGCAATGCCAAGCACTGCTGAATCTCGGGAAAACACGAGTGTTGAACGTCAGCCGGAAGCCATCGATACGAAATTTTCTATATTAATAATATCGTATATAGTCAAATGCTAAATATGACTTTAAATGAATTTAAAAAAAAAATTATATCATTAGAAAATAAGAGGAAAAAAGTTAAATAATATTGTTAATTATAATTTACTCAGGGTCTTGCACTTGAGTGCGTGGGTGGCGACCACGAGTTGCCCGATGTATTTCTTCTATTCTCTTTATGCCACTTTTTCCTCCTTTCCTCTGTCAAGCGTCGGGCCTAATTGTCCCTCTTGATTTCAATCTCAATTCCCGAGTATCTTATATTATTGTAATCAGAGGCCATTAAGCATACGATAAATTTTATGTATAATTTAAGGATATTCGTTAACCGTCCATTTTTTAAAACATTAATTCGTAGCCAATATAATTTAAATAAATTTATAGCGACGTGAACTTTGATCATGAAACAAGAGATTTTAACTATAATCCGACCAATTTCCTATTCTAAAACTGGGGGGTCAAAAGATTCCCCTTAAACCAATTACGACTTTCTTGTCCACTTTTTTGTCTATAGAGGAGAGGAAAAGCCATAAAATCCAAGATTTTCTCTGCCTCTCTACACCTCTCTGGAATTCTAAAAAAGGCTCGACTTTAATTGGTTGTTTGTTCTCACAACAAAAAATAATATCGCTCCGGTATTTTTTAATTGCTTAAGAAGCAGTATAAAAATAAAAACTGGGATCTAGGATGACCTCTTATAGATAAACAGAAAAATTTTCTTCTAAGAAAACAATGACAGTTTATTTAAAAAAAAAAAAAAATTTAGACATCGAAAACATATTTTTTTTTAGTAATTATTCGGTGAATTATTTGGTATAACTCTCTCTTTTGACACCCATGTCTGGAACACACCCTCCAGCCCTTCTGGCCCATATCTCATCGGAAACTCTCGCTCTCGAGACGACTCTCCAGTAAATCGGGTCACACGTCTCGGTTGAAGTCATCGTTTAAATTGCCCAGAAAGAGAGAAAAGAAAAGGAATAGGATTTCAAAATGATATCCGGTTTAAAATTAACTTTAATATATGAATAGGATAGTTCATTTTATTCCTCTAAATGGACCATTATTTTTTTTTCTATCTTTATTGTCGCTTTATGACAATTTGTATCATATAAATTTCGGAATTTTCCTTTTATATTATATCTTATTGTATAATAACCCAGTTTGTTTTAAATGATATATTTTTTTTAACAGAGAAAATAATATATGTTAATATATTTGTCTTTAACAACAACAAAATGAAAAAAATATCTAAATTGTTATTACTCTGGCCTCCCACTTGGTATATAACTGGAAATGGATGACGACCAGGAGTCAGTCGAAAAGAAACTGAATTGACTATTTTATTTAATAAAGAATACAATGATTTGCTGGAATATTTTATGTCGGAGATGTGGGGAAAAATATTCGTACAATTTAGTAAGCAGATTTTTCGAGGAACTTAACTCTATTGATTTTCAGAACACAACAATTAAATAATTTCGAATTTAGATTGATAAGCCCCGTGGTCGAGAGGATAAAGATAGTGACATTGTCAGTATTTGATAACCTTGAAAGCCAAGGGGTGTGGTTTCCGATTCCAGGCAGCCCGATGAAAATTTATTTAAATAAAATTGGATACCAATTGGTGTTAATAATTATATATATCGTAATTAATATTTATTATATATCGTTTAAAGTCCACATGACCTGAGATGCCAAAGAGACTAAAAAGCCTTTTTTTGTTTTGGGTGATTATTTTTCAAAAAAAAAAAAAAAATTTTCGAAGGCCATTTAGACTCATCCATATTTATTCAAAATAATTGCTATCCAATTCAAATTTATCACTTTGGCTGGAAGCGAACGATTGGGCCTTGGAATGTGTAGTGAGACCTTTCATCTCTGCTAAGGGACAGGGGACAAAAAAACTTGTATTACAAAAATAAAGGCAAATAGATTGATTAGCCGAAATTGACTGAGCAATTAAATAAAAAAAAACTTTGGAAGCGATTTTAAAGATAAAACATCGATCCTAAAAAATCCAAGCAGACATAAAATATTTTATTGAAAAACCCCGTTTTTCTTTTTAAAATTTTGGGATCTCTAATAAACTCTTAAAATTATATTTCTTTTTTGAGACCTTCAAGGTCACACGTGACCGCCAATTTTTCTGACATAGAATAAAATCTGATAATAGTTCCAACCGGAATCGAAACGTCATCTGCTTTAATATATGGAGGGCTTCACTAAAAAAAATCGTTTTTTTTAAATTTATTAAAAAAAAAAAAAAAAAAAAAAAAACCTAAATTTTTTGATAATTTTCTTCTTCCAAATTCATCTTATTAAATGTTTTACCTCATTATATTTATTATAATTCAAAATAAAAAAAAAAAATTGTTTACATTTACAATTTCTCTTAATTTTCATTCTTGATTCAATTTCTTTATTATAATAAAATTAGACATATTCCAACTTTTTTTTTTTTTTAATAACATAAAAATTCTATGGGAACATAAAATTAATAATTAAATGCAAAATTGGTTCCGGTTAATCATGATTAATTTTCTCAACTATTGACAATTTCCTGATTCTATTTGCTTTTTTTTATTTACTATTTTAGAAAACTCTCATAATTAACACGCACATAAACTTATAGTTTTTTTTTCTGTCTCCTTTGTGGTTTTTCAGTTCAAGTAAAAGTTCTGGTCTTTTCATTCCAAATGACATCTATTGTTTTGTATAGGCTATATAGTATATATGCTATGTTGTAATAATTGTATAAACAAATCAAGACATCATAATCATAATATGCTTGAGCTCGTTCTTCTCAGTATGCTGTAGACAGCCGCGATTAAAACGAAAAATAGTTATTTTCCTTTTCAAATTCAAATAACAATGAATAAGAAGAAAAAAATTGAATGAATAAAGAGACATAAAAGGAATAAAAAAAAAAAAGAGATAAATTCCAATATCTATTTAAAATTCATTGTCCTGATGAAGGACAGGCGATTTCGCTGGATATGTCGACATCGCAGTGAAATAATAAATTTATTATAATTAAGTTTTCGTCTATTTTTAAATCTAGTTCACTTAAATATTTTGAATATTTATTTCTCTAAGAGTTGTTTAATGATTTGTTCTTTTCAAAATCCAACTCCAAAGAGACCAACCAAACCAGTTGAAAATATCCTGAATACTTGAGCGCATTTTCCTTTTTTCATTTATTTATTCTAAAGGAAAGTTACAACTCAAAGTTTATTAAAATCGAATGAAAAATAAAAATAAAAAAAAACTAATTTTTAAGGAAGAGAAAATTGTTAGATATTATTTTTCAATTATTTTCGTTTGTGTTTCCTATATCAAAGAAACAAAAAAAATTGAAAAATAAAACATGAGTACTATTTTTTAAAAAAGCAAATGCCTATCATTTTATAAAATATATTATTTTTTTATGTACTTATCAATTATACCAAAGAACGGGTATGGAAATGGAAGAATATTACCCCGACTCTATTTAAATCTTCGGCTGTCTTCGCTTTATCTCGTTTATGTTCGTATCTTTATTCTTGGCCTATACATCCCCCGAGATCCGTCTTGGACAGGTAAAGACAAGTTGAGAGACACCGGTCAAGTGAGAAAGTTCGCTTTCAAAAAAACATCTCTTCTCTCCAGTTCTATCAATCCCATATTTTTGATACTCGAATGCATTTTCTTTTTTCAAAAATGGCTTGACCATTTTATCTATTTTAATGAGCTTTTTCCTTTGGGCTTGAGTTGTGTGTCTCCGAGCACAGAAGTACCTCAGCTAACCAAACAGAAATAATTAAGCCAGCCACGTACTCCATGAACCGTCTGAATTAGGTATTCAAAATCTTTTTCACAATTTATATTCTTTCTTCATCGAAAATAGTAATTTTGTCATAGAGATTATATTTTTTACTTCGACAAAAGGGCTCATCAGAATGAAACGAAATTATAATTGCATAAGCTTTTAATCAAGAACCAAAAAAACAAAAAATATCAACTTTTGGTAACTATTGACCTAAGTGAAGGTGTTCTTTATTTGAAATTTAAACATCAAAAATCAAAATAACTCTCCCACTATTAACTTTATTAATTAACTAGTGAATCCCTATATATTCTATTCATAATTTTGAACAATTTTCTATATCTTTATTAAAAGTCTTTAGTCATTCATAACATTTATATTTTTTCATTTGGATTTTAGAATAATTTAATTTTACTCAAATATTTTTGAAAGAATTTTTTAAGATTTCTATTAAAAGCATAAAATTCATTTAAATTATATTGGCTACAAATTAATTTAAATAAATCTGACGGAGTCTAAATGGCCTCAGATGCCGAAAAAATTTAATAAAACTGGAGATTTAATTTAATTTCAATTTTATTTCGTTATTAGTTACCAACTAAAATTTATTTGTATCTGAAAAAGACAAATTGGCTCTAAAACAATCCGACCTAAGGCCATCAATATCTGAGGGAAATCCTGTCACTCTATGTAAGTAACCCTTCACGTCTTTGGAAGGAAGAGTACGATTTATTTTTTTGAAAGTTCAACTTCAAAGGGAATAACAAATATAATAAGTTTCAAATATTGTGGAATCATCATGATCTCTTCACTACCTCCTGGAAAACATCCATGTTTAATAGGAATAACATAATTTTTAAAATATATCAATAACGGACGATAGAATAAAAACAAAAAATGCAATTGACATTACCCGACTATTTATAAATTTTTTGTAAAGAGGATTAACCAACTGATAAATAAATCAAGTGTACAGGTGTCTGTAATTCTTAGGAGCCGAACCTGAAAGGCACAGGCCTAATTTTTGATCAGATATTTAAATAATAATAAATATTTATTATAAACAACCAGGAAATAAATTTATTGAAGATCATGGCTTGTTTTTTACGTTCAACAAATGACCGAAAGTAAACTTAGCCTTAGACTTGCGCAAAATTCCGCCTTGAAGGAGAAAGGCATCAAGATCGAGGACAAATATTATCAAGAGCAAATTCTCTTCTTTAAAAGCGCTTCATGTTTATATTATTCTTCAAAAAAAAAAAAATACATGACAAGAATGGCACGAGAGACTTTTCTGTCCTGAGACAGGAATTCTCCAGTTTTGATAAAGCTAAGCGCACAGAGGCGGATCGGCCAGCATCAAATCGCATTGTAAAAATCGCCTGGTATATATTTCTCTGGAGTAACTCCCGGATTTTTGCAGTGCGGCTCACTCCACCTCAATTGATGTTATTTCATAGAAATATAAGCGTGGCGAATTTTACAATGGTAAAATATTCAGCAACTGTAGTAGCAACTAATGCAGCATTACAACGTTCTATTGCTGGCTGATCAGAGGTAGAACAA